>JAZHFQ010000016.1:0-20695 GCA_038387885.1 Spodoptera picta
TAACTAAGAAAATCCCTTAAAATCCTTTTTATCATCATTCATCCCTTTTTTACCGGAAGGTTTGTTTGGGCGAAGATAAAACCCACTAAGGAAAAAGTAGTTTTAAAAGTAAATAATAGCGAGGTCTTTGTTGCGAACTGAATCACTTTGCGTCGGAAAAAAGTACAGTCGAGTGTAAAATTATCAAGATAAGTGCCTTATTTATCAAAACTTTAATTAGACCGGTGTGTTACATAACATCACGCCTTTTTATCCCTTAAGGGGTAGGCAGAGGTGCACAATACGGCACTTAATGCCACAGTACAATGTAACACCCACTTTTCAGTATTTATGTTATGAGTCCCATGTAATAAGGGGTGAGCCTATTGCCATATACCGGGCACATTTTCAGACTCCGTGCTATTACTGAAATTTTAAAAACCCAGTAATACTTTGCCCGACCCGGGAATCGAACCCGAGACCCGTTGCCCGGCAATCGCACTTGCGACCACTCGGCCAACGAGGCAGTCACCGGGGTGTTACTTTGTTATAAATGAATTTTACTGGTTTTTACGACTGTTTCCATATCATAATTATGTTCATTGGAGAATATCGTAATTATGTCTGTATTTACCTCTATATTATTACTATCACGTACAATTATACTATCCTGTTTAATACCTATTCCCCTAAGTTATGCACGCGTAAAATGTTGTGATCAGACTCAATTTACATTTCCTGGAATCCATCGGGGGCTGCCTTCAGGAAGTGTAAATTGAAGTAATTGAGGCGGACAAGGCTGTATTGGGCTTGTATTGTACGCTAATTGAACAATTTGCTTCATTATTTCTTCATTTTCCTTATTTACGTACCATTAATCAAGCAGTAGGTATAATGTGTAACTAAATTCAAATAAAAAAAAAACAAAAAGAATAAGACTGCACGATTGGCGCGGTGGCTCGGCAACCTGCTGCCGCGCAACGTATAGCGGGTTCCCGCACGTAGAAACTCTTTGTGTGATCCACAAATTGTTGTTTCGGGTCTGGGTGTCATGTGTATGTGATATACCGATACGAACTTCAAACCTTCAAGAAAAGAGCTTATTCCTTTCTAAAAGGTCGGCAACGCACCTGTGACTCCTCTGGTGTTCCAGGTGTCCATGGGCGGCGCTGATCGCTTACCATCAGGCGATCCGTCTGCTCGTTTGCCTCCTATTCCATAAAAAAAATATTTTATGTTTCTAAACGCATCCACGACACAGGAGAAAATCATAGTGTGAGGCAACACTGTTTTTTTTTAAAAAAATAAAATATATATCATAACCAGTGATGAAGTGATTGACAGTGAAGTGTACAAAGAAGAGTTTCTTATAAAATTCAATAGGAATCCAATAATACACACAAATGATTTGTTTTTAGTTACATCAGTAAAACCGGGTGTCCAATACACTTTTAGTCGCTGGTGCTGCTAGCGCGGCACGTCTTTTTTTTTGAGGGGGAAAATCATCCAATGACCTCTCGGATCCGTCTTGGATTAGGCGAGAGTGCTAACACTCTTTCACTCTCTCAAGAGTCTAAGACTTTTACTAACTAAAAACCGCCCGTTCCTACTCCCCGGGACCTCGACAACCCGTTAGGCCTTCCGCGGCTCCGTATCGGGCATTAGCCCTACTGCGGCACGTCTTGCGCTTGCGATGAGCGGGAAAACCAATCATGCGGTTTGTACGGGGGCCGCGACAACGTGGCCTCTCCGACTTAGCGAGCATGATGACCAATAACGGCGTTTCTTCCTTTTCCTTTAGTATTTTAGGAAGCACATGTGAAACAAGTGAATTACATCTGTAAATTCTTTTCATTTTTTCACAAACCCACCCTGGGTACAAGTTTTTGTAACGGACTGTACTTACCTACTTGGTTTTTTTTTTCAATCTAAGCAAAATGGTATGAACTGCTTCTAAACCAATACAAAGATGTCGCGGGAGAACCTAACGGGTAACCAGGGCTCCGACTCGACGTGCAGGAGAAGGAACGGGGTGGAACACTCCCTCCCGCCTCACCCAGGCGGGAGCAGTCATTCGATGATTTTCCTCCCTTAAAAAAAAAACCAATACAAAGATAACAAACAAAAACTAGAAAGTGCTATTTGTTCTGTTACATTTTCTATAAACACGATCATTTTAATTATCACAAGTAAGTCAAAATATTATATTTATCTTCCTTCCTGGGGCTTGCAGACAAACTGTGATATTCTGTTTTAAACTTTGGTTCATTGTCGTCATGACAGGCATAAGTCCTCTGATGCTGGGGTGCAGTGCAAGAAGACCTCCCCGTGGTGCACCCTGGGTGCGGGCGACAGTCTCCCTAGCGGGGGTGATAGGGTTGGAGTGACTGTCGCCCGCAGCAGACTTCTGGACTGGGCGGGTGAACCCGATAGGGTTCTGGAGGCGGCGGGCTATGTGCTCATGGCCCGCGCTTCAGTGGGGCGTTTCTCCGCCTGTCTCTCTGAACTTAGCAGAGAGCGTGGCGGAGAGGCAAGGGCGGTGCTCGTTGTGCACTCACCCTGCCAGCGAGCAGCATCGGGACACAAGCTGTCCCCGATTGCAGCCGTCGATATCGTAATCCGTAAGGAGGTCACGGTCATGTTTTGTGACTCTGAACGGGACGAGGGTCTTGGCTTGGTCGCCCGGACCGCGATGAAGATAACCTCTATAAAAAATTCCTCCAATACTAAGTTCTGGTGCGCGGCGAGAGTATGCATGGCTGAGGAGTAGTGTCAGTAGTGAGCGCACCCCCAGCTAGGGGACCAGTGGACCCTCTAGTTGGGAAACAAATTTTCACTTACCCAGGTACAGGGGGCACTGCCTGGGTGGACCGAATATTTCCCCCATACTTGTGGGAACTGTATGGAGAAATTAAAACCTAAAAACAAACCACATCTGGAGGAGGAGAGTGCGGGTGAGCTTGGCTCACCTGCTGAGGAGGTAGGAGAGAGCCCAAGGGGCTCTGGCGCCCGTGGGGAGACGCTGGAAACTTCTAGCGTGCCCCACACACGGGCATCAGTTCAGACGGGGTCGGACTCCGGGTCCGACACGTCATTAGCGGAGCGGTTGAGCGTGAGCTCGAAAGGCTCACGCCGCCGCGCGACGGGGACGTTTAAGCGTCCCAGGCTGGAGGAGGACACTTTGTCCCCGTCCTCCGGCGCGCAGGAGGCGCCTCCCTCTAAAGTCCCCACGGCGGCGCGGGGTAGGGGCGGCAAGGGCAGAGGTCGCCGGAAAGCGGGGACCGCTGCCTGCGCGGAGCCAGCCGGACGACTGGCTGCGGAGGGCAGGGCCCTTTCGAGCGCTGCCCGCTCAGAGTCCTCTGCAGCAGAGATGTCCGGCGTGGAGGTGTCAGAGGGCGAGAGCGAGAGCGGCTCCGGGGGCCTCCAACAGGCCATCACGGAGGAGCTCCAGAAACTGGCCTTGGGGAAATCCCAGCCGGTTAGGCTCTCCCTCTCCAGGGCGGCGGTGGCCACCATATCGGAGGCGGCCTTGGAGCAGTGTGCGGTGCCCACTGCAGAAAAGGTGCGCTCCGAGCTGGCCGAGATGCGGCGGGAGCTAGCGCGCTTGGCGGCCTCTAATGCGGCTCTGGAGGCTGAGCTGCGGGCGGCCAGGGCCGAGCTCGCCGCTGCTCGCAGCAGTCGCCCCCAGCCCCCGGCGGAGGCCGACGTAGTCGGAATGCTGCGGGCGGAGATGGCTGCCTTCCAGCGACGTTTTGACGTGCTGGAGGGTAGGCTTTTGCGCCCCCCGCTCGCATCGAGCCGGGCCTCCCCGCCCACGACCTCGGGCTCATACGCAGCTGCTGCGGCCAAGCCTCCGACCTCCTCTGGTCAGAGGCACGAGCGCCTCCTCCCGCGAGGCCCTCGGTGCCCCCGCCGGCGCAGACCCCAACTGCGCCGACGGCGCCTGCGCCCACGAGGCGCAAAAAGAGCAGGGGCACTCCAGCCCGGCAAGCTGGAGTTGCAACAGCGGCGGCGGAACTCGCCCCGCGGGTAGAGGACGGTGGCGGTTGGCAAATCGCCGGCGAGGCGAGGAGAGTCGCCAGGGAGGGCCGAAAGCGCCGCAAAAAGGCGCAGCGGCAGCGACAGCAGCAGCAGCGCAGGGAGAAACGCGCTGCTGCCTTGCTCCTCGCCCCTAAGACCGCGGCTGTGGTCATCACCCTACAGCCGGAAGCGGTCAATAGGGGCGTTACCTATGGCGACGTCCTCGCCAAATTGAAGGGGGCGGTGACTCCTGCGGAGTTCGGGGCCCCGGACGGGTTCGCGGTCAAGGTGACCGCTACCGGAGCCCGTCTTCTCGTGGTCCCCGGCGCGACCAGCGGCCCATCGGCTGACGCCCTGGCTAAAAGGCTTAGGGCGTGCCTCGGTGCGGACGAGGCCCGCGTGTCCAGGCCCACCAAATGCCTGGATGTCAGGATTTTGGGCCTGGACGACTCCGTCACGGAGAGTGAGGTGGTGGCCGCTGTGGCCAGGACGGGAGGGTGCTGACCAGGTCAGGGTGGGCGCCATCCGTCCGGACAACTCGGGGCTGCGCACGGTGGTGGTGAGCTGCCCCGTCACAGCGGCCAAAACATTAAAGGAGGGCAAAAGGCTCTTGGTGGGATGGGTCTCGGCGCAGGTCAAGCTGCTCGAGACCCGGCCTCTGAGCTATGTAATGCTACCGCTGTCACGTGGGGGAGCACGTGAGTGGCAAATGCACCTCGGAGGTGGACCGCAGCGACTGTTGCTTCCGCTGCGGTCGGCCCGGTCACAAGGCCTGCTCGTGCAACGCCCCGCTGCACTGCAACGCATGTGCAGCGGCTGGCAAGCCGGCCAATCACCGGGTCGGGAGCAAGAGCTGCTCCCCTCCTGCTAAAAAGGGCAAAGGTAGGCCCTCCGCCGCCCCTGCCGTTTCCGCCGCTGCCGCCGCCACTGCCACGCAGTCGCCGCTGCCGCCACTGAGGAGGTCGGAATGGACTGTCAATAATGGCTCCATTCCGCCTCCTCCAGGCGAACATCAACCACTGCGCCGCTGCTCAGCTCCAGAGCATGGCGCAGTGGTCGATCAATGTCGCCGTGGTCTCCGAGCCGTATATTGTCCCGCCCAGGGATCACTGGGTGGCGGACCTGGACGGCTCGGTGACCATCATCTCGTCGGCCGCCGCCGGTACCCCGACTCTTGAGGCTGCTCAAAGAGGCCGGGGTTGTGTGGCAGCACGGTTCGGAGAGCTCGCTGTGGTGGGCGTGTACTTCTCTCCGAACCGAACTCTCGCCGAGTTCCACAACTCCTTGATGGAGTTGGTCACCGTCGTCGTCGGGTTCCGTTCCCTCCCCGTGCTCGTCCTCGGGGACTTCAATGCCAGAAACTTGGCTTGGGGTTCCCGGTTCACCGACGTCCGGGGTAGGAAGACTGGGCCCTTGAGACAGGCCTAGTCGTCCTGAACCGGGGTTCTGTCCCCACGTGCGTGCGGATGCAGGGCGAGTCAGTGGTGGACATTTCGTTCGCCAGCCCTGCTCTGTCACCGCGTATTGTTGACTGGCGCGTCATGGAGGAGGTGGAGACGTACTCCGACCACCGGTATATCCGGTTCAACGTCTCCGCCGAGTCCGCAGACCCGCCGGTCAGACAGGCCCCATGTGGCCCGCGTTGGGCGCTGAAACAGCTGGACCGGGAGCTGCTCCTGGAAGCCGCCATCGTGCAGGCCTGGGTGATACCACCGGTCAGGCCTGCCGACATAGTCGATGAGGCCAAGTGGCTCCAGGACGCCATGTCCAGGATTTGTGACGTGGCGATGCCCCGGATCCGATCGAGGCAGCAGAAGCGCCAGGTGTACTGGTGGTCGCAAGAGCTGGCAGCTCTACGCAAGGCGTGCACTGCTGCGCGACGCCAGTACACCAGGCACCGCAGGCGCCGCATCCGTCCTCCGAATGCGGAGGCGAGAGAGGCGGAGTTGTACGAGGGATACAGGGCGGCCAAGGCCCTTCTCAAGGTGGAGATATTGCGGGCCAAGGAGGAGGCCCGCTGAGAGATGCTGGGGACTCTGGACAGAGATCCGTGGGGACGCCCGTACCGGATGGTACGCGACAAGCTCCGCGCTTAGGCTCCCCCGCTCACCCAGAGTCTCCGGCCAGAAGTCTTGGAGGAGGTGATTGGCACCCTGTTCCCCCGACTGTGGAGGAAGTTCACCCCTCTGTATATGACTCCGCCCCCTGCGGTGCCCGACGCGGGCTACAGCGACGACGACGACGACATCGTCCCAGAGGTGACCGAGGCAGAACTGAGAGCGGCAGTGCGCCGGATGGGTGCCAAGAACACCGCCCCAGGACCCGACGGCTTGCATGGCAAAGCATGGGTCCTGGCCTCTGAGGCTCTCGGGCCTCGATTAATCGGTCTCTACAGCGCATGCTTGGAGAGAGGCCAGTTCCCGCTTCTCTGGAAAGCGGGCAAACTGGTCCTCGTGCGGAAGACGGGGCGCCCTGCGGACTCTCCGTCCGCATACCGGCCCATAGTGCTGCTCGACGAGGTGGGGAAAGTCTTCGAAAGAATCATTTCGAACCGCCTCGTCGCGCACCTGACGGACATTGGGCCGGACCTATCGGACGGCCAGTTCGGCTTCCGCAGAGGGCGCTCCACGGTGGACGCCATCATGCGCGTTAGGAACCGGACGACGGGGACTGCAGTGTCCAGGGGTAAGGTCGTAGTGGCGATGTCTCTGGACATCGCCAACGCCTTCAACTCCCTGCCCTGGAGCTGCATTTTGGAGGCACTCCGATATCATCGGGTGCCTACCTACCTCCATCGTGTAATCGAGGCATATCTGACGGACAGGTCCGTCATTTACCCCGGTCACCGGGGCGAGTGGAACCGGCGAGAGATGTCACGCTGTGTTCCACAGGGTTCGGTTCTGGGGCCGCTCCTGTGGAACATCGGTTATGACTGGGTGCTGCGCACCGACCTCCCGAACGGCGTCAGCACAATATGCTACGCCGACGACACGCTGGTGCTAGCGTACGGGAGGTCGCACCAGGCGGCGGCCGATCTAATGGCGACAGCGGTTGCGACAGTCGTTGAGAGAATCCGGCAGTTGGGACTCGAGGTGGCGCTCCACAAGTCCGAGGCCATGTGTTTTCATGGCCGCGGGAACGCGCCACCTCCGGGTGGGTCCCAAATAACGGCGGGAGGAGTTACCATCGACGTCGAGACGACGATGAAGTACCTAGGACTCGTCCTCGACAGTCGGTGGAACTTCATAGAGCACTTCCGACGTTTGGCTCCAAAGTTGGAGAGGACGGGGCCTGCGTTTAAACGCATCCTCCCCAACCTCGGGGGGCCAAACGCCTCCTGCCGGAGGTTATACGCCGGGGTCGTGCGGTCCATGGCCCTCTACGGCGCCCCTGTTTGGGCGCCAAACCTGTTGTGGCGTCCCGCTCGGACGCTGCTCATGGCACAGAGGGTCATGGCGATCCGAATGATCCGCGGATACCGCACGATCTCTGGGGAGTCGACGAACCTCCTTGCCGGATTACCGCCGTGGGATCTGGAGGCGAAGGTGCTCGCACGCGTGCACAGCATGCGCGCGGAGGCACGTCGCCGGGGCGAAACTCCGCTGCCGCGCCAGATAAGTGCGTGGCGGGATGAGCTCCGGCGCGATCTCATGGCGGAATGGCAGCAACGACTGTCGCAACTGAGGGCTGGGCTCGCTGCCATCGCAGCGGTAAGTCCTCTCTTTGAGGAGTGGCTTGAGAGACGCTACGGCGTCCTCACCTACCGCCTGACGCAGGTCCTCACCGGACATGGCAGTTTCGGGAGGTACCTGTGTCTGATGGCGCGGGAGGAAACGCCCGGGTGTCATCACTGCGAGGACCGCCCTGAGGACACGGTAGAACACACTGTAGCGGAATGCCCTGCGTGGGCTGAGCACCGCCGTGTCCTCAAGGAAGTGATCGGCGATGGCGACCTCTCGCGTCCGGGCCTAGTGCAGACCATGATGCGGAGCGAGGGGGATTGGGATGCCGTCTCCTCATTTTGCGAAGCAGTCATGCTAGCTAAGGAGGAGGCGGGACGCGTGAGGCAGCGAAGCGCTGCCTCCTCGCAACCCAGCCATCGCGAAGGACACACCGGGCGTCGGGGATCGCGGGACGATCTCCGGCCACCGTAAGCGCGGGCCTGCGGACGGCGAGCATGGGTGGCTCCCCGTCCGACCAGAAACAGACCCGAGCGTACGGCGCGTCGCGTTCCGCGCGCGCCTCAAAGAGCCATCAGACCACCACAGATGGGGCCCAATAGGGTCGATGCCGATTCGGAGTCGCGGAGAACCTAACGGGTAACCGGGGCTCCGGCTCGACGTGCAGGAGAAGGAACGGGGTGGTTTTTAGTCAGTAAGAGTCTGACACTCCCTCCCGCCTCACCCAGGCGGGAGCAGTCATTCGATGATTTTCCCCCCTGAAAAAAAAAAAAAGAAAAAAGTCCTCTGATGCTGAATATAGGTCTCTTCCAATCTGTTCTAGATAGACCTTTACCAGGTCGCGTAGGACATCCTGCGCTGCTCTTACCAATAATTGGTTCTTTATTAGCTCTTTAAAATAATCGTATACCTATTCATATCCGACCCGACGTAGGGCGCGTCGCGTTCTGCGCGCGCCTCAAAGAGCCATCAGACCACCACAGATGGGGATTTAATTTTCATACACTGTCTACTACTCTATTATTATGTTTTTCGGCTTACTGACGTAATCATTTGAAGATATACTCGACTCAGCGACTGTCGCGCTACTAGGTCGCCGGGTCGCAGGTAGCGGAATGCTGCTCATGAATATGGAGCCTCTAGCATTGCTTGAAACTAGTCGAGTTGCTCGTTAAATAATTACAATTAAGTAAGCCGAAAACATAATAATTAATTTAGTATGTTTCACGAAAGTTATATAAAAAAGCAATCAAGGTACAATGTAGTATTACATTGACTGAATGTCTACCAGTTTTGTATCGTGTTGTAGAGGTATTTCTATCGCACCAGTCCAAATGTTTGTCACAAATAATATTATTTATTACACAACAACCAATACTCGATAGAATGCCTAGAAAATTGTAGACTTTGTGAACATTTTTTTCTCTTGACGAGTTTCGTTTTTACAGCGAGTTTTTTATGACACAATTGTATTTTTATTGTTGTAGAAGTGTTCGTTTTGGATTTATTATTGGTATTTGAAATACTTGTATTCCAGAACATACAATTATTTTAAGTATTCCTTTTTTGTTTGAGCCGGAGTTTGGCCACTATCTCGCCTTTACATTCCATACCGAGACCATTGACCGATCAATGAATGAATGAATGAATGAATGAAGCGTTTATTCAAGGTAAGAAACATAGTTGGAAAAAATACAATATTACTTCTGCCAAACTGCAAAACAGTTTGTTGGCAGATGTAGCTCCCTTAAATAATACGACTATATAAAATTACTAAAAAAAAAGAACCCTTGACATTCTAATTCACACATAATAGTTTTCTATCAGGTAAGTAGTTTGAGTAGGACATAAACTTATCTATATATCTCCAAACAGGGAAGGAGACCTTAAAAATCTTTGTTGAGAAGAAACTTCACCATTTTGTTTTTGAAGGAATGTTTTGTAGTACACCCACTTTCCAAATAGTCTGGCATATCATTAAATATTGTTGGGACTAAGCATTTTCTATATCTTTGCCCATAATAGTTAACAGTAGTAGGTACTATGAATCTTTTACTTATTTTCTCTCTTTGGGGTCTTTTGTTTACCACTTTGATTTTAAACTCGTCTTTACAATAATTGTCGATGGCCAGTAATAACACCACCTTTTGATGGATCGGCAATATCTTACACTCTAAGAATAATTCTTCATAATCACTATTTTTACATCGTTTTTTTGTGTTCTTGTCTACTAATAGTTTTATAAATCTAATTTGTAATAATTTTATTTTATCCAGATATGATTTAAATGTATTACCATAGCATGCCAGTCCATACGAAAGCAGCTACTCCACCAGTGCATAGTAAACCGTAAACAAAGTGCCCCTGTCCAGTACAAAACTGAGGTGGTGGAACTTTACAAGCACTAATCTGAGTTTGTCACAAAGGAGTGTAATATGTGTTTTCCACGAAAAACTGTTATCTATTACTAAACCCAAGTATCTGTATTGCTCCACCACCTCAATATTTGCACAAGCGCAGTTTGCCGCATCTTCGTTATGCAGGCATTCATGCCCCACCACGCGAGGCGGACGTTCACAGATTTTAAGATAAGGAGATCGTATACGCATACATTTAGTTTTTTTTATGTTTATTACGATCCCGTTATCATGCGCCCATTTAATTACATTAATGAAATCCTCCTGAATATACCTTTCAATAACATCAAGTTCATTATCTGCATACACCAAGCAGGTATCATCAGCATACATGTACATGCGGCAGTTTCGAACCACATTGCACATACTGTTGACATGCATGATGTAACCGACCGAACCAAACACGGACCCGGTTGGCACACCGCATGCAACGTTTCTGGGTGCTCCAACGACTCCGTCAATAACCGTTTGCAACGTCCGGTTTGTAAGGTAGGCACCTGTTAAGTGGCCCCGCGACACCACATTCCCCCATTGCTTGAAGCAGCTGGTGGTGCTCCAGGGTATCAAAAGCTTTTTTGAAATCTATGTAGACCACCACCACCTGCTTCCTCTGTTCCAAACACTCATTAACATCGTCCGCAAACTGCGCCAAAGCCGTTGCCGTGCTCCGCCCACGTCGGAAACCATGCTGTGCATTAGACAATATATTGTTGTTTTCAAGAAAAACACTGACCTGATTCATAATGAACTTTTCCATAATTTTATTTATAACACATAGTATCGCTATTGGCCTATAATTTGAGTAATCATTGTGCGATCCTTGTTTAAATATAGGTCTTATTAATGCAGTTTTCAATTGATCAGGATACAAGGCTTTTTCAACACATAAGTTAATGAATAACGCTATTATAGGGCTCAGTTTGGTTTTAAACAACTTTATTTCTCTAACTCTAATTTTATCAATACCTTCAGACTTATCAGTGCTCAGTGCATTAATTAATTTATCTACATCCCTCGGGTAGGCTTTTTGAAACCGTATTGACATGGTACATTTATTGACATAGGTAGATCTGTTTAAGAACTTATGACTACAAATATGTTTTGTACCTAAAATTTCTTTTGTAAATGTTTCTGAAAATTTATTACAAATGTTATTTATACTTTCCGTCCTTCCTAGATATTTTTTATTTTTTTATTTATTATTTAATTTTATTATTTAATTGACTATGTATTATGAATTAAGCAGATTATGAACTTTTGAACAAACTGACAATGCGATCGTGTTGGAATGACAATAATTATAAAAATAGCGGACTAGAGGCGTTCCGCGCGCGCCTCAAAGAGCCATCAGACCACCACAGATGGGGCCCAACAGGACGACGCCGATTCGGAGTCACGGAGAACCTAACAGGTAACCGGGGCTCCAGCTCTACGTGCAGGAGAAGGAACGGGGTGGTTTTTAGTCAGTAAGAGTCTGACACTCCCTCTCGCCTCACCCAGGCGGGAGCAGTCATTTGATGACTTTCCCCCCTTAAAAAAAAGAGGCCCTGGTGATAAGCGATGATGAGGTCTACGATGGTCTACTTTGTTGCATCTTCAATTTATTTTGTAGTAGGTAACTGGTGGCACTTTCAATTTTCTTGGGGATATAAATACAAAAATAAAACATAATGTTCTATAAAATATTGTTCAGTAGCATGCGATACTTTCCTAAATTAGTTCGAAGCTCACTAGTTTATTACTATTGGTTTCTTCTCAAGAAATATGGGTGCAAACATAAATTGCCTAATCATAGTGATGTCGGAAATAGTATCTGAGCATTAAAACATAAAATACAAAGTTCAATAAAACACGTTATAAAAAAGGCAAAAAACTAATTGAATGGTTTTCTGTATACCATTTATTTCTATTTCTTGTACACAAAAATGTACAAAAAATGTAAACCATAAACCACTTTTTTAACAAAATACAATATTTCTATGACAATACACAAAACGAACAACAAGTGTTCGTAAGAAAGTTTCAAGACGCTAATCTTCCGAATTGTACATTGTTGTTGTGTTCGTAAAACAGACTTTTGCACATAATTCTAGATTTCAAACACGAATTGTTTCTGAAATACGAACTGTGAATGGATTATCCGTGTGGTTAAGGAAAAGTAGATCACATTTGTCACCTAACCTATTCCTTCTGTGGGTGTTGTGAGAGGTCATTTCACACCTAACAAGCACGGCATCGGCATGGCACCGGCACGGCACCGGCAAGGCGTTTATTGCTCTGGAAACAATACAAAAAAGGGCACGCACCGCAGCCGACGCGCGGGCAGCGCGCTTATAGCTTTTTTATATTGACATTATGAAATATGTCATACGACATACACTTAAGAGTTCATATTTAAATGACAATAACATTGCTAGGTTGGATCCGTTCTCGTTAGGTGTGCGATGACTATAAGAATAAGACATTTGATAAACGCTAAGCAGTAGAGATGTTTGATGAATTTACAGTTTTTAGTCTGTGATCTCCAACCCAGCGTGTAGATCGCAAACCTTTTTATGTAGCAGTGGCCTATAATTAAATACTTTCCTTAATCAATAATAAATTATTTCGCCTGTTCAATATAATAAAATATTCAAAAATAATCACACTTTCATTAATTGATTTTATTAACAACTTAATTTTATTACTTTTACAGCAAAATTTTAAGAAATAAGTCTGCTGTTTGACGCTAAAAAAACGTGACGTCACAATACACAATCTCGTTCAAAATTCATAGAAAACTGTCGTTTTTGACAGTTCGACAAAAGTATCGAATTTGACTAGTTGGCAAGTAAACAATTCCAGCATTGGACTGAAACAACTTTGGGAAAATTTAAAGTTACGCATTAATATTGATGTTGACTTTTTAAACGACTTCAAAAAGAAAACAAAGGTTCTCAGTTTGACCTACTTATATGATTGTGCGTGATTATGTCGCAATTGGCGTAACCGATTTTGATGTGGTTTTCAGAAATGTGTTTGAAATTTACACTTAGGAGAAGCCTAAGTATGTTTTAGTATATAATTAACCGACTTCAGAAAACGAGGGTCTTTTTTGAGAGGGGAATGCCATCCAATAACTTCTCCCGAGGGGCTTCAAGTCAGTTTTTTTGACGTAGTTTATAAAAGAGTTGCAATGAAGACAGGGTATGAAACATTAAAAATCTAATTAGTCCGTAAGTTAGGTAATAAAAAAATATTAGACACGTATTTGTTTACTTTGTCATATAATAAAACAATGCTTAGATAAAACATATCAAAGTTTAGGAATGGGGGCTAAAACGTCATTTCTACGTATAAAATGTACATAGAAGTGACGTCACGCGACATTTCAAATCAATATATCTTTAAGTATTCGTTTCTGTAAGAAAATAAAAAATACGTGTCTAATGATTTAAAATAATCTACCAGACGGACTTTAAAATAAAAATTATGCATCTATCCTATTGTTCACAGAAACTCATTCCAAGAACTGAATGTAAACAACACCACGAAGTGGTACTAGTAAATAAACAAACAGCAACTCTTTTAAAGAAAATATGTCAATTAAAGCAATTCTCAGTATTAGAAATGAAAGCTTTTTCAAAACAATCCCTAATGGCCTGATGGTATTTGCGGAAGCTCAATTTAAACAAACCTCTCTACATTAAAGTGTTAGAGATTGTTTTCTTTGAAACAAATGCTCGGAGAAAATTGTTTAAAGATGGCATCGTTAATTTGTGAATTAAAACAATATTATTGGTTTGAGAAATATTTTTTGTTAGTAACTTGTTAGTCGAGAGCTCGCAAGGGTGATTTCTGAACTCTCAGAGTTAATCCCTGAGTTAGGTAAAATGTTACTGAGGTTCGAGATGTACCTCTAGAGAGAATATTATTATATTTTTTTATTGAACTACCAACGATCAGAACTTTATGTTCATGAAGTAAGTACAGCTAATAGAATCCAGTTTTGCTAATAAACTTTTTGTCAATAATCCTGATGTAGGTAATGATTCTTAATTAAAAAAGAATGTAAAGAAAACATCTTAAATAAATTTACATAGAAACTAATTTTTGACGTGTTTTTGTTGAACCCATTATAAAATAAGACTGTAGGTAAGCCCTATTTTAACTGTTAATATTCGCAGCTAAAAACAATGAATATAAGTCTGCCTTTGTGAGCTTTATAAAATCTGTTTTTATTCAATGTTGTATTTTTGCGAAATGTGCCATAATTCATGAGAAGAATGTGATTTTGACATCGCGCTGTACACCGTGTGTTTATCAAAATATAAATCATTTTATGAAATTATATTTTAAATGGTTTTAAAATGGACAAACCAATTTTTGTTAATTTCAAAATTATATTTCATCATAATAATAGAAGGCTCTGTTGTATTGAACTGATAGAAAATAGCTTATACAGATAGTTTAAGCTATTTTTAGAAATATATTACCCATTTTATAAAATAAGCCTGCAAACGAGCAGACGGATCATCTGATGGTAAGCAATCGTCACCACCCATGGACACCTACAACACCAAAGGAGGACAAGTGCGTTACGAGTCATCAGAGATTTGGGGATAGTCGATGGGGGGATTGGGAGGATTAGATAGGAGAGAAATTTGGCCCTCGATAATAAGTATATTATACACAAAATAAGTATGGCTTGAATTAGACTTATTAAGAGTAGAATAAGGTCCTGAATTCACTACAATAATTATGCTTAATACCGACAAATAGTATTAGATTACAACAGATAAATTTAACGCAAAATTTATTAGCTGGCATTAAATTCAAAATAATGTCCTTTTAACCACAAACTAATATTTTACACATAGCAATCATTACCATTCAATTTCCGTAGCATCCCACTAACAAACATGACAATGATAACATTTACCATTACTACGAACCATCGACCACATTCACCACACCGTATTTGTTTAGCTACAAAGCTTATATTCCATTGAAGGTGTACCACAATTCAGTTTAGAAAATGCAAAGTTAAGTTTGCTTGTATCAGATGGTAATTGATTTAGTCACATGTCAAGCACTCTTGAGTTTGTTGACAGTGAAGTCGTAAGCCATGTGGTAATAGTAGGGTAGAATATATTTATCAGAACTCCACTCTTTTTATTGACGAAAGAATTTAACATTCCGCTAGATGGCGCTGTTTAGCGAAGACAAAGAAAAAAGTGCTCCTTAGTATTTTTAAATAATTTATTAGAAAAAGTTGAAATCATAAAGTAATATTGTTAGCTAAGTGACTATAACGGACTAATGCATAATCTCAAGTGTGATTTATCTAGTAAATTCAGTGGTTTTGGCGCAATGTTATAAACAATATAAACAAGAAAGTGAAACACAAAATTCATTATTTGCGTCTCAAGTAGCTAATAATGCAACAGTGATTCATACAAACCAGTGAAATATTATAGTGCAACAGATAAAAATAAACAGTGAACTTGTTTCTATCAAATCAGAGAAAAATACAAACAAAAATATTTGCACGATGAGTCATAATTAACCGCTTATCTTATTTAAATTGTAATGACACTCAATACTATATCAAATTTCAACCTTTCTTACCAACGATGATCTGGTCTGGTGGCGTAGCGACTGGATTGAAATATTTTATGAATACGGACAACTGTGTTCGAATCCGACCAACTGCAAAACTTTTTGTGGGTTCTTTATCGAGGTTTTATTTAATATTAATTTACTGACATCAATACCAGCATACCCACAGATTTGGTCTGTGACTGCGTGATAAAAATTTGAGGCAACCTACATTATATATAATCATTAACTGGAACATATAAAGTATCTACAGTATTAAATAAAGACTAAACAATGGAGTATGAAAACGTAACAATTCGCAAAAAACAAAACATGTCATACGAGTCGTTACCAGATGCGGACCAATTCAATTCTTTGTTGACGAATGATTCAATGCACGCAAGAAGTCTACCAGATATTTCTACATCAAATAATAATGATATTGAACTCATGAAGGACATAATTACTGGCTTGAAGTCTCAATTATCTAGTGCTGATAACGAAATAGAAAAATTAATATTAGAGAATACGGCCCTACAATCACTTATTAAGGAAAAAGATGCAAAGATCAGCAATTTGATACAAATCTGTTCTCCATATAAGCGTGGGAAAATAACACAAAGAAAGATTTTAACCCCGAGGAAAAGTGATTTTCCCCTGGAAACCAGTTCTCCGGTTACGAGAAATACTCAGTCAAAACATAGAGGTACATCTATAGTAAGTCTTTTTTTTTTTTTTTTTAAGGGGGGAAAATCATCGAATGACTGCCCCCGCCTGGGTGAGGCGGGAGGGAGTGTCAGACTCTTACTGACTAAAAACCACCCCGTTCCTTCTCCTGCACGTCGAGCCGGAGCCCCGGTTACCCGTTAGGTTCTCCGCGACATCTATAGTAAGTCTAGGTAGTGACAGATCTTTGACAAAGTATCAGGATGTAGGGAAATCTCCAGAAAGTATACAAAATACAAGCAGCCCTACATTGTCAAAATCACAACAAGTGGAAATTGTTAATTCTCGTCCGAACATTTCTATTATAAGTAGCAATAAAGTAAACACTATATTGTCTATAGCTCAGAATACACTCCCGTGTTATAATGTTTGCCACTTTATTTCAACGAACTGTGGAATTAAACAATTGCTTTGTAATTTAAAACCTAAACTGTTACACTACAATAACCTGGACCACTGTTTAATTTTTATAGGAGAGAGAGACTTTAAGCAAACTGTAAATTATTATGAACTAGTTATTAGTATACGCGAGGCACTGAGGTCGATAAATAACACGAATATTATTTTATGTTTACCCACATATAAATTTAATGGTCATAGCGATGTTTATAATTCAAGGATTGAATGTTTTAATAATTTGTTGTATGTTGATAACTGTAAGTATAATTACGCAACACTATATGATTCTAACTTAAATTTAAGGTACGATGATACAATGTTCCATAAGCACAGCGGTGTACTAAATAACCGCGGTATGGGTACCATTTTTAGTAACTTAAGGTATTACATTACCTCACATAACCTCTCCACCGCAGTCCAGGCACATGAACCACGTAAAGGCACAATACCCTTCTATTTCCCGGTGGTTAATAAAACCCCTGTTAAAAACGTTAAAAACGAATTGTCTGCAAATAACTGTTCTGTTGACACTTTTCAGAAACCGTTTTTTCGTAAGTAATCGTAGAAACGTAGCATGTACTATCTTACACCAAAATATAGCGGGTGCACTTAATAAAATGCACGAACTTGACCTAGCCCTTGACGCGTTGCACACGTCAAATGAACATGTCATTGCCGTATGCTTGACGGAGCATTTTATTGTCGGGGGTGAGGAGCAATTTCTTAAACTAAATAATTTTTACTTATCTTCTATTTATTCTCGAAAAATGCAACGGAGAGGGGGCACTTGTATACTATTAAGAAACGATTTGCAGGGGGTTCAGTTGCGGGCTATTAATGAGCTAAGCATTGAAAAACATTTTGAAATTTGTTGCTTAGAAGTCACACAGTTGAAACTTATAATTATTTGTATTTACAGAACCCCTAACTCTAATATACATTATTTTTTTAATAAAATTAACGAAACTTTGACTATCCTTAGGCGGAAGAAACATAAAATAGTAATATGTGGTGACTTTAATATTGATACACTAGTGAACACCAACATAAGTACTCAATTCGTAGAAACAATTGCTGGCTACGGGTTTCAATGTCATATTCGGGAACCGACACGCCTAAACAAATGTATTGATAACATTTTAAGCAATATTTCCACCGCAATAGGTAAAACCCATAACTTTTGTCTCTCAGACCACAACACAGCTCAAACAATTAACTTTCTGATCAAACCGCAAGATAATATGGCTGGGCACTACTTTACAACAACATATGACCTTGGAAAAAGTAACTTACCTAAGTTTGTTGATTGCATTAGTAGCATTACCTTTTCAGAAATCTATCATATGACGGATACAGGCGAAGCTTTCGATGCACTTCACAGCGAGTTGACATTGTTTTATAAGCTTTGCTTCCCATTGATAAAAGTAAAAAAAGTAAAAAAGAGTTTCAGACGTGGCAAATTAACCTACATATCAAAAGGGTTAAAAATCAGTTGTAAAAATAAACGAATCTTACGTTATAACTATTATTTAAATAAAAACAAAGTAAATAAAAAATCTTATTTAAAATATTCGAAATTACTAAGGAGGTGTATCACTAGCTTTCAGAGTCTTAGCAATCTTAAGTACATTGCTAATTCTAAAAATAAAGGCAAAGCTGCATGGGAAATAGTTAAACGTTATGTGGGTGATAATGATTGTAGTGGTGAATGTATCGAGAACATTATAGATGGTGATAATCTGGCATCCACTGGGTCGGACATAGCCAATTCATTTAATGATTTTTTTTTATAAATATAGTGCATAAGAATACACATACTAGCAAGGAACCCTATATTTATAATGTTGAATCAAATGCAAATAGTATTTTTTTAAGTCCCACGAATCCAAATGAAGTTTTTAATACAATTAATTCTTTGAAAAATTCTAAGTCCGCAGGATATGACGACATTAATTCAATCTTGTTGAAAACTGTAGCTAGGTCTATAGCTGAACCGTTGGCACATATAATTAATCTTTCACTAGAACAAGGATGTTTTCCAGAGAAATTAAAATTGGCAATAATAAAACCTCTACACAAAAAAGGATCAAAACTCGATAGAAACAATTACAGACCTATTGCACTTACCCCTGTTATATCCAAGGTATTTGAACGGATTATGTACAAAAGAGTCTTGAATTTCTTGGATAAATATGACATCTTAGCAAAGGAACAGTTTGGTTTCAGAAGATACAGATCTACACAGTTGGCCACCTACACATTAGTAAACAGCATTATTAACAATATTAACAATGGAGTTCCCACATCCGCCTTACTACTAGACTTGAGTAAAGCATTTGACTTTGTAGATCATTCCTTACTCCTTTCAAAATTAGCAAATTGTGGAATTAGAGGCTCATCACTGTCGTGGTTTCGATCATATTTGCAAAATAGAAAACAGCTTACTAGAATAACTAAATTTGACAAAAAAGTAATAGCGTAATAAAATTCGATTCTCAAGCAAGAGTCAACTATTTTGGTGTACCTCAAGGTAGTATTTTGGGGCCTTTGTTATTCCTTATCTTTGTCAATGATCTCCCACGTGCGCTTATACACGAATGTGTCTTATTTGCGGACGACACAACAATTATTTTGGATTGCAAAAATAGGGCTACATATGAAGCTGAAATAAATAAAACCTTAAATGATGTTATTAGGTGGCTTAGTATTAACAAATTAAAAATAAATATAGAAAAAACTAAAATTATTAATTTTAAAACATTTAAAAGTAAAACTATCGAACTAAATTTAAGTTATAATAATACACTTATTCAGCAGATTCATAATGCCAAATTTTTGGGTGTAACTCTTGACTCTCATTTCACGTGGAAGGAACATATTAACAACTTATGCAAGAAAATTAACAAGTTTGTCTTTGCACTTCGGAAAATAAAAGACGTAACATCAATTCAAAGTTCCATTATGGTGTATCATGCATATATTTGTTCCATAATACGTTATGGTATCGTCATATGGGGAAACTCCTCTGAAATCATAAGGGTCTTTGTGGCCCAAAAAAAGTGCATTCGTGCAATGTTTGGCATGGGATGGTCGGATTCTTGCAAACCCGTATTTAAATCTAAAGGATTGTTGACTGTTCCTAGCATTTATATTTACGAAGTGGCTAAGTTTGTGAAATATCATAGTTATTTGTTCGTTGCTAACGATAATGCTAACAGACGCTTGATCACTCAGCTGCCCCTGAAAATGCCCATCCCTAAACTAGAGCTTTATAGGAAAAGTTGTGCATATATGGCGCCGCTCATATTTAACTGTCTACCCCGAGGAATTAGCGAGCTGCCATATAAACCGTTTTGTCGTGCCTTACAAAAGTGGTTGGTTCAGGAGAGTTTTTATTCTACCCGAGACTTCCTAAGTAACAGCAGCTGTAGGTATGCAGCTTTTTAAATCATTGTATCATCGTGCTAATCAGTGCCTCCATGTTTTTTGACCAAAATTAATTATAAATTTTTCACCTGACTTCCTGTTTTGCTATGACAATTAATTTATTGACTTTTTAGTATATTAAAATTTGACTACAATATCTGATACATAATTTCTTCATGACATCTTAATTTTATTGACATTCCTAATTTATTTTCTGACTTTACCTGTTTTAATTTATTTGAATTGTTATCAATAATAATAATACTAATTTTAATATAATTGTTCTTTAATTAGACATAAATTAATACTGTTATTACAATTTTATATTTCTACACCGGTAACGGTAGTATGTGTGGAACTTTGTTAATTTTAAGATCTGTGTGCACCATGTACTGAGAAATAAATGACATACATACATACATACATACATACATACATACATACATACATACATACATACATACATAC
>JAZHFQ010000017.1:600000-815389 GCA_038387885.1 Spodoptera picta
ATTTTATAATTATGGACCTTTCCATATAGGGGACATTGTCTTATTTTGTTTATGATGGCACCGCAAGTAAACCATATGTTAACCTATGTATGTTGTTGTGTATAACCAATGTTATAAGTTATCGGTTTCGCATGTATATCAAAATGTTGTTTGCACTTTTCTTTGGACGTTTGTATATTTTGTAAAGCCTTTTGACGGCTGTAATACAATCTGTGATTAAGAGCACGTATATAGTCTGTATAGGTGTTTAAATCTAGGGTATCCGTGCTTTGGGGCACATACGGTTTAAAACCGAATAGTAATTCCATCGGTTGAAATCCAGTAGTGGAGTGCACATTAGTATTGTATGCTAACATAGCGGTTTTGAGGTATAAGCTCCAGGTATGTTGGTTATCTACAACGTATGACCGTAAGTACTCTTTTAACGTAGCGTGACTTCTTTCGAGAGCCCCACACGTTTGAGGATGATAGGGAGAGGCAAATATATGTTTAATACCGAATAATCTTTCTAATTGGTTTAAAACGTCTGACGTGAAATTAGTACCTTGGTCGGTAACAATCATTCTGGGTATACCTAAGTGAGAAATGAATAGAACTAGTTTATGTGCAGTTTCTTCCGCGGAACAAGTTTTCATTGCGTATGCCTGTGAATATTTTGTTAAGTCATCTTGTAATGTAAGGATAAACTTATAATGGTAATCTTGGGTTTCGGGTAACGGTCCTACAACATCAATAAACACCTTTTCCATGGGCTTGGTAGCTGTGGATGTAATTGTCATAGGAGCACGATTTGTTTGGCGCAGCGGTTTATTTACTTGACAAGATTTACAGCTTTTGACGTAGTTTTCTATGTTTTGGCGCATGTTTTTCCATCAATACATGGTTTTTAGTCTATCATACATGCGAGAAATACCAGGGTGGCCTGCCGAGGGAGAGTCATGATTTTCTTTCAGTATACGAGGGATTTCGAGAGGAGTAGGGAATAGAATGTTGTTATGATAAATGTGGACTGTGACCTGTTTTATGAAATAGGAATCCTAGAATATTATATATTTTTGTAAAAGATATCTTTGTGAATGGGTCTTGGAAATCGGATATGGCAAACTCCTTTTCTTCTGAATAGCATGTAGTAATCATGTCGCGGTAGTCTCTTAACATGTTAAAAATGTCTTTGTAAGTCATTTCGTCGTAATGATGAACGCGTAGGAAGAGGTGTGTAAATACGTGTTTTTCGTTAGAAGTGCTTTGGAAAGTACATAGTTCTCGCTCTAAGTTTCGTATGTCGGGTAAGTTTTCGTCGAATTTAGACATCTGTAAGATTTCGGAACAGTATGGGATAGAGTCATCTAGGTCAATGGCAGATGGATACACCATTAATTTGCATTTTGATTTAAATAAAGAGCCATTGTATTCTTTTATTACAGTATTATAGGTATTATTATTTTGTTGGTTAAGTTGTAGATATTTTTCATAAGTTTCAGAGGAGGATGGAGTGTCGGGATCAACGGCAAGTACTGGATTACGGGACAAGGAGTCGGCGTTGCAATTCATTTTACCCTTTTTATATAATATTTCATAATCGAACTCTTCTAGTTTAAACGCCAGCGGACTAATTTCGATCTAGGATCTTTGCAATTGAATAACCATTGTAGTGGTTTGTGGTCTGAGACTATGGTGAATTTGTGGCCATATAAATATGGTCTAAAAACTTTTGTGCCGAAAAGGATGGCTAGGCATTCCTTTTCCGTAGTCGAATAATTACCTTCGGCTTTGTTAAGAGTTCTGGAGGCGTACGCGACCGGTAGGTCCTGACCGACTTTACCTTGAGATAAGATTGCAGAAACAGCGAAATTAGAGGCGTCAGTGGTTAATATGAAGGGCTTAGAGAAATCAGGGTATTGAAGAATAGGAGCTGTAGTAATCTTATGTTTTAACTCATCGAAGGATTTCTGTTGTTCAGGTGACCAGGTAAATTTGGCATTTTTCTTTAAAAGGCTTGTGAGAGGTTTTGTAATATGAGAAAAATTTTCTATGAACCGACGATAGTAACCTAGGCCTAGAAATGATTTTATGTCACGGGGAGATTTCGGGATTGGAAACTTTTGAACACAAGATACTTTTTTAGGGTCTGGTTTGACACCTTGATCGGAAATTATATGTCCAAGGTACTGTACTTCTTTTCGTAAGAACTCACATTTCGCTGGTTGAATTTTTAACTTATGTTCACGTAATTTTGCAAAAACAGATTCTAGGTTTTGACAATGAGATTCAAGGTCATGTCCAAAAAGTACGATATCATCCATATAAGTGAAACAACGAGTGCCTTGCAGCCCACTCAGAACAATGTTCATAAGTCTTTGGAATGTGGAAGGTGCATTACGGAGTCCAAAAGGCATTCTAGTGAACTCGTAATGACCGGACGGAACACTAAAAGCGGTTTTTTCGGTGTCCTTGACTTTCACCTGATGAAATGAAGATACAAGGTCGAGGGTGGTAAAGTATTTACTATGGCCTAACTGATCAAGGATATCGGAAATATTTGGGATTGGGTATGCATCCCCAATTGTGATCTCATTTAATTTACGGTAGTCAATAACGATACGCCATTTAGGTTTACCTGAGGCATCTTGTTTTTTGGGAACGACCCAAATTGGTGCTGACCATGGGGATATTGAAGGTCTAATTATGTCTTGATCCAGCATATCCTTAATTTGTTTATTGACCTCCCCTTTATGGCATTCAGGAAATCTATAGCTTTTTACTGCAATCGGAGTTTCGGAAGTAACGCATATTTCATGTTCTAGAGTATTTGTATGTGTGAGTTTATCACCCTCTAAATGGAACACATCTTGAAACTTAGAGCATATATGACGTAAGCGGATTTCCTCTTCAGAATTAAGATGTTCACATCTTATCATCTCTTGGACTCTAAAATTACGGTCGGAGGTATATGTATATGTTGGTTTAGAGCAGGAGGTAGATATATCAGTTGTGTTCAGAGAAACAGTGTTTTGATTCGCCTCTATTATTTGGAGTATAGGCTCTAATGTAACTTGGAAATCTTTAAGAATTACTTCCTTTTCTGACGTATTAAGAACTGACATGGTTATTTGGTTATTGGAGTCGACACGGACTAAGCACTTGGAAAAATATAAGTGTGGATATCCTGGTAACTTTGTAACTAACTGTAGCCCTTCTTTAATATCAGGGTTGGTTACACTGCATTTAATAAACATTTCACTTCTTGGGGGAACAACTTTTACATAAGGTGCCGTTATTAAATTGAAATAGTATAAGGGGTTTTCCTGAATAATTAATTTGTTATTCCCGTAACTAATGAGACCTTTATACCACTCGAGGAAATTCGAGCCTAAAATACCATCGAATTCCAAATTGATTTTATCTACGATATGGAAATAGTAAGGGACCTTGATCGTGTTTTCTAATTCTACCTCAGGACGAACTTGCCTTTAGTTTGAGCGAAAGTGTCAATGTCATTGATGCCTTTGAACTTTAGAATGTCTGTTTCGACTTTGGGTAGTTCGGATAGACATTCTTCTTTGATTAGGCATATGGAACTGCCAGAGTCAACCAAGAGTCGAATAGGCAGTTTAGTGTGTGAGGTTTTAACTAAAATATATGGTAATGAGGAACATGAATTAGGAAAAACATCATAAATGGTAGATTAACCATCAGAGCTTTGTATAAAATGATCTAGTATATTATCTTTAGATAATGTATCATTTGTTAGAGTATCGGCAGAATTGGAGATGATAGAATCATTTGATTTTGTAGGATTACTAGTGGATTTAGCAAAGATAGAGTCTTTATTTTTTATAAAATTATTAATAGATTTAGTAGCGATAGAGTCATAGTTTTTTTATAGAATTACTAGTAGATTTAGCAAAGATAGAGTCCTTATTTTTTGTACAATTAGTTATAGATTTAGTAGCGATAGAGTCACAGTTTTTCATGGAATTAGTAGTAGATTTAGCAAAGATAGAGTCTTTATTTTTTGTAGAATTAGTAATAGTGATAGGGTCATTATTTTTTATCGAATTAGTAGTGGATTTAGCAAGGATAGAGTCTTTAGTTTTTGTAGAATTAGTAATGAAAGAGCCATTGTTATTAATAGAATTAGTTTTAGTGCCTACGACGGCAGGATGACGCCGGTACTGGTTCGTAACCTGACCATTTAGTTTAAATCGTAATCATTATTTTCATCGGTCTCCGTTGAAACTTGAGCGCATTCCACATACTTTTGTTCGAGCGTCGTATTCTGGAAATTTACACGATCGAAAAGTGAATTATTATATTGTCTTTTACGACATTGTGAAATATCGTGTCCAATATTTTTGCAGTAACGGCATATAATTGATTGGGAAGTTGAATGTTGGTTATTAGTACGGGGTTTATTCGTGTTATAAAATTGTTGTAATTTGGGAGGAAACGGAGACTTATTTTGCTTATTTTTAAAACGACATTCAGACTCGGAATGACCCGCTTTATTGCAAACTTTACAGAAGGATTTGACTGAGTAGTAATAAATTTTCTCCTCTTCAGTAGCAATATTAATAGCAGCGTTTAGATTTCGAGGGTCACGGCATCGGACAATATTATTTAGTCTTGGATGAAGTCCTAGACAAAATGTGTATAATGCCAGATCTTCTGTCATTGCAATACGGCCTGGGAGTTCCTTTTTCAACGAATCTGAATTATGAATTTCGGACTGCAGATCTGTCAAGCAGGTCTCAATCCTTAGGGCATATTGTGCTACGGTTTCATTAGGCAATTGCTTACAGGACTGTAGTTCTAAGAGTAGATGATTATAATGCTTTCGTTCGCCGAAATTCTGTCTTAAAAATGATCGCAGGTCCTCGAAACTTTCGAATATTTTATTGGAACAAGCTACTTGAAGCTACCCGTGCTTTTCCCTGTAGTTTTGAAATCATAAACTTTAAGAGAAGGGACTTTTGACTCTCGGATGCTAAATCAAGAGCATTTTGGCAATTAGTTAGAAATGCTGACAAGGTTTCTCGTTCTCCTTGGTATGGGTTTATGAAATTACATAGTACCTGAATTGGGAAAGGTTCGGAAATAGTTGGTGCTAATTGCCGTTTTTCACCTGAGTTGGCCATTTTTACTAGGTGCGGGAATTACACAGAGTATAAGTAGGACAGAGATAAACTTATGTGGAACAAAATAGGTATATTCTACTCACAGCAAGGCGACGGCAACAGCTTGGAGGACGAAACACATCTTCATTGGTTTCGGTGAAAAGCCTGCCCAATGGCAGACTAGATGTAGCCTCAGCAGCACCTCACACCTCGCGGTTGCAGTCACCCGATGTAAACGAGACTGCTCTGGAGATTCGTTGACTTTTGCCACGTATCGTCCACGACGATACAACCAGCCACAGAATACAGAGTTTGTGGAGTATGCGGATTGAGTCGATAGAGTCACAGAACACGCGTGTGGCGGACTGGGATTTTGTTTTGTTTTTAGCCAGCAACGATATGCACGATCGTATCCCACTTCTGACACTACTGTTAACGGGTAGTCTTACTCACTTAAAAAAAACACCTTTTAGAATGTCCAGAAATATAATAAGAAAATAGTAAAATTACAAAACCCTTAGTGTGTCCGCCACGAGGTCCAAAGTAAGTGTGTCATTCTACTATATGAAATGAAACGTGTAATGTTAGGTAAACGTGGCGCATCGACGTGAGCAACGGGGATGCTGTGGCAGCGATTTTATTTTAAATGTCGGGGCTATAATAACTTATAACAGTACCCTCCTGGGGTAGAAACTCTTGTATCTACTGCGACATTATGAAGGGGGGGGGGATTGGGCCTCCGGTACCCTCACTCACTCGGTGAAACACAGCGCAAGCGCTGTTTCACTCCGGTTTTCTGTGAGGCCGTGGTATCACTCCGGTCGAGCCGGCCCATTCGTGCCGAAGCATGGCTCTCCCACGGTGAAAGTGTGAAAAAACTGTTCAATACAATCAAATATTAAAAAATTATCACACTTTCAGTAATTGATTTCATGACCACATTAATTTTAGTATTTTCCAGCAAATTTTTAAAAGTATACTGTTTGACGCAATAACGTGACGTCACAATACACACTCTCGTACACCTGTAGTTTTTGAAAGTTCGAAAAAAAAATTTGAATTTGACTAGTTGGCAAGTACCCAATTCTCTGTTCAACCGATTTTAATACCTATTCCGCAGGCATAAGGATGGTATTAAAAGCAAAACCAACTATATTCTACACCGCTAAGTCATTCCACCTACGTAATAAGAGTAAAAATCGCTTGAACGTAGCGAAAAAGAGGTTTTCTTAAATATTTAATGTTATATAGACCAGAGTATGGGAAAATTAAATTAATTGAAATCACCAACTTACTCGCGTGAATTAATCGAGAAGCTCTACCAGTTTCAAGTCACACCGGGTCTCTTATTGATCAGCAGCGTGCGTGAAACGTCGCGCAGCCAACTTAAGAACACAAATTGAGTATTGATACTTACTATGAGCGCTACTGGCCGCTGCTATATCTTGGACACTAGACGCAGCGACGATAACAGGTTCTGCCGGAGACAGGCTCTTCCTAGGCGGTAATGGGGGCGCCCGTAATTCCCCATACGCATTTTCATTGGGTTGCGGAGCCCTACGCGGCGCCCTCGGGCTATGGCGGGGCGAAGCGCCCGGGGATCGCACTGATGGCCTCAAAGCGTCTATTGTAGAGGTGGCTGCGTTGAATTCTGCCCAATCCTGTTGGAAGAATGGTATGTGTTTTGGTTCTTGTTTCCCGTATCCGATGTAGTAAAGTATAGAAGAAATAAGGGCCTCAATATCGGCTTTTAGACATTTACTTTATATTTCCCAACACTACAAGTTTCTCCTGCATTGTGGGTGCGTAAATCATACAAAGGGTTGTTCTGTGGGGGAATCGAATCCGCGACAATTAGCGCAGTAGCCGCTTGCCCAACCACTGCACCAACCATGCAGTCAAACATGACTATACCAACGATGTTAAATCCATGAAAATAAAATCATTTGAAAATTAATTTTTAATTGAAATTCAGTCTTTGGAATACCAGTTATCATAAGCGAAGACCAATTAATAATTTATAACTAAATAATTCATGAAGGTTTCTAGTTTTATGATCTCGTGCTAGACATAGCTATGACAAAATAGACCTACTAAAGTTATAGGCTAATAGGCCTAATTTAAAAGTACCTAATTGAAAACCATGCATTAACAATATGCTCTAGTAGTTTTATTAAATGAACCGAACAAATAATTGTTTATAGATTACCATCTTTCATAAACATGCTAGAAAATACTAAGACAGAAAAAAAAACACAAAGCACATATCACCAAGCGTATATTTTCAACATAAAAAATACACTTAAAAATAAATAAAATCATTAAATCGTCATAAGAATAATTAATAGTAATAATTAAATTATTGCTTAAGTCAATATAATAAGAGCTAAGCGTAAACTTAAGAAAATGTTGCGAAATTAAATATTTCATAATAATTGATTTTGCTAATACGAACAACGACAGAGAAAACTAACTATTTAGAGTTCCCTAAGCGTGATTCTAAAACCATCAAGCTTTATATTTAAATAGAAATATGTACAGAACCCGAACTTGAAAATAATACTCAGATTCATTTGATAAATACAAGCTGAACATACTTTAACTTCTGCGCTACAAAGCAGTCTTAAAATCCTAAAATAAAAATTGGAAATGATTCCCAAAACAAAACAAATTATACTAACTTGAAAATTTTCAAAATCTATCTTTAATTATATTTACAAACTGGAAAAGTCACAGGTTTATCTATGTATATTCTATATAAATAGTTCAATTAAATAATATATAAGTTAATACTATTGCATTAAGTGCAAGTTTTTTGAAAATTCATGAGCAAAGTGTAGATAAGATAATAATTTATTTAAGACAAACAAAAATGAATCTTAATTTTATAGCAATACGTATTGCATTTTGTTGGTTACAAAAGTGACATGACTATGCAATAAAGAGTTTTGACTTCGTCGTTTAATGTTTGCACTTAACATGTGGCGAGAGGGCTTAGGCTTACTGGGGGCTAGGTTGGGTGCATTGGAATCGGCCAATCAGAGCGTCGAACGCGTGCACGTTGCGAATTCACTAAACGTAAAACCAACTCGACCTAAGCCACGTCCACGACGCGTCATTTGAAGAATGCATGCAACTTACAAATGACAATAGGCCTATACATGACAAATGCTTGCGTCTCGTTTAGAAACACTCACTCCGCATACAAATTCACATAAGGTTCATTGTAGGTTGCATGCATTTTTTTAATAACGCATCGTGGACAATAAGGTCAGCGTAAGCAATATTGTCATCAATGGCTTGACTAGCTAACAAGGTCTTGTTTGGAAAAAAGTATATATAAAATTTTGCAACCAAATCATACCACTTTTGTAACAAGCATAATAATAAAGAAAGATATTACAAATCGCATTCAATTGTAAGTGACTTTTATACGTTTCAAAATGAAAATAAAATTTGTAACTATTTAACGTATAACGCTATCCAGTATCGAGTCATTATAACACTAAAATTGATAGTAACAAAGTGCATTTTTGCGTAATTTCATTGGTTTGTTATTAAGAAATTATTTTCCTTTTCTAATAAAAATGTCATAAATAACTATGACACAGAAAACTAGAACGTCACAACGGTAAGTATTCCCTTTCAATTCATAAAATACGACTTTTAATATAGAGCTCACTATGAGGGCCTGTCAAAAAGCACCCTTCAACATCAGACAATCCACTGCTACACTATGGGCTTCCTCTACATAAGAGACTGCGTGCAAAAAGCACCCTTATTGTATTACATTTTATGTGAAAATTACATAAAGATCTTCTATCTACAAATAAAACGAATACTGTTAAACAAATTACCTAATGATAGTAAAATAACGCAAAAGGTCACTTTATCACAGGACAAAACAGTGTTGACGCTGTAACACAAGATCTATAGAAATGATGCTACAATTGTGCTAAGGGAATATGATTGGAGTGAAGTTGTGATAGCGAATATACGAAAATTGTGATTTCTTCGCCAAATGGGTAGTTTCCAGGGTATCAAAATAAAAAATGTAATTAGTCCGTCGGTTAGATAACGAAAAAATATCTAACCGACGGATGCTAGTTTAGGAGTGGAAGGTTGTTACGTCGAAAGTATTTAATTTTGTGAGAAAATAAAAAATAACGTGTCTATAGTTTAAAATTAATATACCAGACGGACATTACAAATAAAATTTAGGAATCTACCCTATTCTGCGTTGACGAACTTTATTAGGATTTTAGCCTAGTTCAAAAAATAGGAAACTTAGAAATACGTCAAGAATAGTTGGCTATAGCACATTTATTGATTTTATAATACTAAATATTGATAGATAGAATCCATAGAAGTGGACTTGTTGCGACCTCTATTTTCATTAGTTATGAGTCCCATGTAAAAATGGACACAAGACTAAATTCCATTGTCTATGAGATATTTATGTATAGGAAATTTTTAAAATCAAAAATCCCTGTTAGAATTTTCTTCGTATCTCTCAAGCAACAAAATAGTCGATCAACATACACAGTCAAGAAGACCCTATTTTAGACCTTATTTCCAATGTAGGTATAGAGATTACTTTTATACGAACAAGTTCAGTTAATTATTATTGTAGTAATTTGTATTATAATTTTTTATTTCGCTATCACAATTCCACCCTACTTCCATCAAAATAACATTAGAGGCATTTTAACAAACCGCATAAACCGTTTTGTCAAACGATCTTCAATTTTATCTGAATTGATATAAGTTTGATAGTCGCTGTAGCCAATATTATGAAGACAGCTCTATCTACCTGCTTAGAAATAATAAATAATCGAAGTAGTAAACAAATCGTAATTTATTTGTTAAAATGTTTTAAATATTTATTTTGTAAAATATAATCACAGGCGATACCCACCAAATATTGAACATGTTACACCCAAAATAATAACATTCACAAAATATCATGCGACACAACACTAAAGCTAGCGTTACGAAATGGGCGGGGCTTGGACGAATTGTATTTTTAAGACACTATTACTAATATAGTCAAAGTGAAAATCGTTTATTTCAATTAGACCATAAAGGTCACTTTTGAATGTCAACAAAAAATTTAAAGTGAAGCTATTTGCTTAAGATACTGAATACATTTTTTAAGTATCTATGACGGCATGCTAGAAGTAGAAATTTTACCGATTTCTAAGAAATAAGTTCAGAAATGACTTTTCATGCATACTTTTAGAATAAATGGCGAGTCGTAACAAACGAAAAAAGCAACGTAATTCAACGGATTCAAGACCAAACCACGCCCATTTTGGAACAACAAAAAAAAACAAAATCAACAATACAGTACAGATACAATAAAACAAAAAGTGACAAACAAGGAGGAATGTAATGTTTCCTTGGCGCGTAGACAAGCAAATAAACTACCCGGACAAGCTAAGCATGCGGTGATTTCCGTCGTTGTATCTGTAAAACAAACAATGATTATGTTCTTATGTGGTCGCATGCATGATTTGGTTGACTGTCACTATAACTTTTAGAAAATCCCGGCATGTAACCCCCCTCTATCCCCAATCCAAGAAGCAGTATCCCCAAATGACCAGTAACGCATTTACTACACCTAACTCCTCAAGTGTTGCCACACTTCAAAGGCAGTATCGATTGCTTACCATCAGGTGACAAGAAAGCTCGTTTGCCGCCCTGTCTCTTAAAAAATTATATCCTTACTAATTAATTATTAATTAACTATTCTTGCTGTCACCCAGTGCTCGACTCGTATTGATCGATACGTGATGTTTTATAGCCAATAAACCTTCTTTGATAAATAGACTATCGAAAACAAAAATAATACTTTTTTGTAGACGTAGGTATCACCCAATGGTAAGCCCGCCCACACCCATAATACTAGAGGAGTTACCAACTGTGTTTTTTTTTAAATAATGTTACAGATTAATTCTCCACGGACTCTAGGTCCGTGCCCTTGTCATACAATACCAACTGTGTTGCCAGCTTCTTAAAAAGACAATCTTTTCATGAACGTTTCTTTCTTTAACGAAAACAATGAAGTTGCGTTTTCAATTTTAGATTTTTCTTGGCGGCGGCGTTTTTCCTTCGACAAAGCCATGATATATTTATTGCTAAATATTGCACAGTGACAGTCAACCATTCAACTGTTGTCATAATAAATGATATTATAAATAATATAGATGGTACAAAACGCATAGATGCAAGCTTAGGACGACTATACATGCCACACGGTCAAACAAAATGCACACCATGCTAAACACTATAAGGCAACACTGTGACTTTATTATACGTATTAAAAGGTAAAGTTTAAGCTATTCCGGACAAAATTAGAGCAAAAAGGTTGGATATACTTCATATTATGAAATTAACCGAATAATATCAAGGAACAAACACTAACTAAATTTAAGAAGCACGTTACAGAATTACTTTTGCAAAAGTGTTATTATTCAGTACAAGAGTTCTTGGATAATAAGTTTTAATAAATTCTTTTAAAATGTATATTTGCATGCCAATTAAATAAGGAACCTTAAAATTTTGTAACACCTAATAATTTGTACCTACATTCATCCTTACTAATATTATAAATTGTGGAACGTGAGTTTGTTTGTTCCGCTTTCATGCCATAACTACTAAACCGCAGCAGACGCCGCTGCAGACGTAAAGTTAGAAGTCTGGATTAAATAATAGGGTACTTATTATCCCGGAAAAAAATTATATTCTCGAGGAAAAACGGAATTATTGGTATAGATGGCGCTATGTGTATTGGTATGAGTCGCATAGGCTACTTTTTATCCTTTTGTGACGCGAGCGAAGCCGCGGGTAAAAGCTAGTAGCAAATAAATAATCTATTCTATTCTAATGTATGAAATACATGTATATTTATTACTTTTCCACACATAAACTACTAAACCCATGAAATAACCCATGATTATTATTATTTATTCGGTTAACGCGGGCAAATAAGCTGCATAAAGTTAGAAAATACATAAAACAAAGTTCAAATCTATTTAAATAAAAATGAATTCGTTAGTGTCGCTAAAACTCGAGAACTGCTGAACCGATTATGCTAATTTTGGTCTTGAAATATTCATGGAAGTCCAGGGAAGGTTTAAAAGGATAGATAAATATAATTTTTCAGGCGGTACGCAGTTTGCCATGTTAGCTTAGTAGAGAATAAAATAATGACAATTGATTATAATAACTATCGTCAGACACACTAAATTAACTAAAAATTGCGGGTTATTCACGTAAATATACTGAAAAAAGCTCTACTAGTTTCGAACCACAGAGGGGTTCTTCCTCATGAGCAGCGTGCGCGTTCGATACTAGTAGAGCTTTTCTCAGTATATTCACGTGAGTAACCCGCGATTTTTAGTTAATAATCAATTGATTGTTTGGTATGTTCTAATGATACCACTTTTGATCTAATTTTAAACCAGAGCGACTATACGTATTTTCGAATGAACATCAATAAATTAGACAGATAACCCTAAAAAAAGTAAATACGCAATACATGTACAACGCAATAACCGACGATCAGTCAAAACTTATCAATCGATCGCGATATCCAATCAAAACTATTTCGGATTTCCGTTCCAAAAACTCCAAAAAGATTATAATCAAGTCAATACAGAGAAAAAAAAATATATAAAAAAATTTTGATATGATCATTTCATTCATGTACTTTTATCTGAACGTAAAATATCTTAAGTACGTGGGCACTCGTGTGCGATAATGTCAAATATATGATCGATGAGAAACAGTGCAATGTTTTTCATTCAACATTTAGGTACACAGATAATATATTTGATAAAAATACTGCATTTTAATCTGTATTATCGATTTGGCTTATGTATTTATCTATTTTTATTTTTTGGTGGACTTCGAACTGCTTTTGAATATAATGAATGAATGAAGGACTTTTCCATAGCTAACCACTTTGAATAAATAAAATGAGACCTTATGTTTCGAGCGGTAAGGTATAATTTATTGTAATATTTACCTCTGCATCGTCAATGTCATCTGTGAGTCCGTTGAATGTTGTGTTTCTTGACGCCCAGCCGTTTGCACTGCCTGATATTGTCACGTCTACACCTAGTACGAAAGGAACAAGTTATTTATTATTTAACAACAACATAACATCACGCCTTTTATCCACCGAAGGAGTAGGCAAAGGTGCACATTATGCCACTGTACAATGTAACACCCACTTTTCACTATTTATGTTATGAGTCCCATGTAATAGAAGGTGAGCGTATTGCCATATTATACCACAATTCAAGACTCCGTACTACTACTGTGAATTTTATAAAAACCCAGTAATACTTTGCCCGACCCGGGAATCGAACCCGAGACCCCTTGCCCGACTGTCGCACTCGCTACCACTTCGGGCCAACGAGGCTGTCATTTATTATTTCTCTATCACAATTTCTATTTGGGACTGTCAATACAACGGCAAGAATTGGCCAGGACCGGAGTGTCATGGCTTCACAGAAAATTGGCATGAAACACCGCTTGTGGTATTTTCTTCTCATCCTTAATCGTCATATTCCTAACCTCCATAAGGGCATTTTTTTATTTTGTAGATAAACATCTTTTTTAAGGCTATTGGCCACAGGTGGAGTCACGCGCCAGTTATAATTGCGTAGCGTTTCAATATTCGGGCATAAGTCTACAACTATTAACTAACAGCCTAGTACAAGCTTGTTTTACGTATAACGAAACCGTTTTAATTGGTTTGTTCATTGGAGCCAGCCAATCAGAGCTCAGAACGCAGTCTCGTTTCAATTTAGTTAACAAATCGTACTAATCCTTCAGATCACTAACTCTATACCTGATTTCGAAACAATAATGACGAAATACTCAAACGTCACGCAAGTTTAAGTTGCGCACCTGTTGAAAATCATCCCCTAAATTTGTTTATACAAAAGTAGTCCCTAAACATCGAAAATAAGGTCTATAATGTACTATGTCTATATATAATCTTAGTGGAGAGCTGTCACCGGTGACCGCTTGGGGATAAATGGGTAAGTATAGTTCTGTCTCTACAAATTCTATATAAAATGACAGAGATGGCATATTAAGTACAATTTAAATTTAAGTAGCCTTGCAGTAGTCGGACGCAAGTGATTAAAGTTGATAAACGAGGAATAACTTACTGGAACCATTGCAACCGGACGATCCGGACGAACCGGATGAATTTGAAGACACCGGTTTTACTGCAGTCTTTGTGTTTCTGTAACGAACAGGTACTTATTAGTTATTTATAATTACAAGACACAATAAAGCGGTATTAATTATTAATCTATTATACTTACTACCAGCTAGTACTTGCGCAAATGACTTTACTTGATCTAAAATATTTGAATTTCCAATTTTACTATTACTTAACATTTAGCTTTATCTCTTTAGATGAAACTGAGTACGTTTTGCGCTAACATTGCGCAAATACTTTATATAGACTTTTATGATATTCAATTTTAAATGTTAATTATTAGGTATTTCGGCTTAATTTAACGAGGAACACGACTAAATTCAGAGGCCTTAGTAGGTACGAGTTTCTTTTTCGTTTAAAGTAATCGAAATGAGACGGCGTCCGGCGCTCTGATTGGTTGGTTCATTGGAGCCGGCCAATCACAGCGCCGACCGCGTACTCATAGCAGCGCGACAGTCGCCGCGTCGTGGAATGCTGCTTATGAATATGAGCCTATAGCATGGCTTGAATTATGTGAGTAAGCCGAAAAATATAATAATTATTTTGGTATATCTCACGAAAGTATAATATAAATCCTATCACATTATCTCTATGACACTATAAATGTAGTATTTTGCGTACTTATCTGACGTTGTGTTCGGCGGGCGTGGTGGTACGAACGCGTCCACTACGACCTGCTCAGTCCCTTTGATCTCTGCTCGACAGAATGGACAACCTTGACCTTCCGAATCCTGGAATAACATAAAGCATAGATATCATCATCATCATCATCATCATCAGCCTATAAGTGGCTTTAATCACCACACAGTCTGTCTTCGAACGATGTTGTCTTTCACTAGATCACTGATTTCTAAATCTTAGAAGGTCCTCATAAAAGGTATTTTTGGATGGTTATAAAAATATATATGTTTCTTAAATATTAAGTTATTATAACTCACAATTTGCCACGCAGTTAAGCAGGGTGTACATAGTAGATGCCCACAGGGTTCTATCCTGATGTCCTTGTCGTTTTCCGCGCAAATTTTACATAATTGGAACGTGCTACCTGTAATGCGAACAAAATATGATCATCGTTAGTAAAAATGTATGTAGAGACGTGTGTCTACTACTAAAGAATTACTTTACTGCTAGCAATATTGAATAACTCATTATTTAATCTTTTTTTAAAGCCTTTGCGCCTGTGTCGTGGATACGTTTACAAACATACAAGTTCACATACACACGACACCCCGACCCGTAACAATATTTGTATTTGTGGATCACACAAAGGGAATCGAACCCGCTACACGTTGCGCGGCAACCGGTAGCGCAGCCACCGCGCCAACCGTGCAGTCAATTGTTGAATTTTTAAAGGATTTAACTATAGCTACCAGCTAAGATCTATTTTGGAAATTGGAAAGATCTTAGCAAACAAGTTGTAGAGGTACACTGCAGTCCAATCAGTGCAAGTTTATCACAGTGCTGATGTGCAGTCCCTGTCTAATGGGAAGTCTCTTAGTCGGCTCTTACGATATCTGCGGTTAGAGGACGGTGACTTTCTATTGGTTGTAATACTGACCCATTTCACAATACAACTCGTACTGTTCCTGTGTTACAGTGATATGATCTTCGGCTGGTGATATGATTGCACTGCTGAGGTCCGGGTTCACGTCCCGACCGTCCGGGTAAAGGTAACTGAAAGGAAATATGACTCGTTTAACTCGTTGAGTACCGGTTTTGTAGACACAATTATAGAACAATATGTTGCGGTCACCGGTGACCGCTTGGTGTTTGACAGTTTTACTAATCGAAAGGCAAGCTCCCTTAGAAACTGTATAACTATATCTACACAGAACGTGAGAGGCAAGGTTATATCCAATGGACATATTAGGAAAAGCTTCATTTAAATCTTCTCTCGAATTTAGCGGACTAGAAATACTGCATAGCACCTGCCTAGTTGCGATTCCAGCTGCGGTTTTGCTACACATACATTTTAAGTCATCCTATGTTACTGTCCATTAAAAATATTTTTATGAAGCATTCGAGTAAGGCTATTAAATGCCCAGCCGACCTAACAACTTTTATGGATGACAACTGCTTACCATCAGGTGATCCGCTTGTTTGACGCCTGATCAAAACAATAGAAAAACGTAGAAATGCAATACTTACAATCCCTCTCTATATCCATCTAATAAAGCTTGTACTAAGCTCTTGTTCTGTGGTATCGTCTGAAGGATCTCTCCGTCCACCGTCACGTAGCCTATCGCCCATTGGCCGAGCCGCGTACATGATAACCTGGTTAGATTGAGATGGAAATTGTTAAGATATAATTTAAAAATACGTCATGCTACTCCCAAGATACAATGGTACACGTTTTGTACTAGTCCCGTGTAATAGAGGGTATGCTTGATGCTATACATACATCATGCAAGATTCTAGACGCCACGCCGTGCTGCTAATGAGAGGTTTTTTGAAAATTTAAAAAACCTCAAGAATTAGTTCCGATCCAATCATCATCATACCAGCCACAAGACGTCCACTGGTTAAGAGAGGCCTTCCCCAATGAGTTTCCGATATATAACATATAAAACAATTGAATCGGGAACCTCTTACTCAGTCGTACTAGAGTCTTACGTTGAAATATTCAAACCCAATTTTAAGTATAGTTCTGTACTACAAATTCTTTGTAAAATGACAAAGTTGGCACAATTAAATACAACAATTGAGTAGTATTTTACTATTCGGACGTTAATTAATTAAACTTAATAAATGGTGGATACTCGAGGACATACCTGGGATTTTTAAAATGGTCCTGTATTTAATACCCAGCGCTATCTAGTATAATAGAGGTATATCCAAAACAACCAAAAACGACTATTATGAAGATTGAGCACACATGCAAACCATCCGCTTTTATAAGCAGAGTTGTCTTCGAACAAATAATTCTACTAGCTAGAGGATCAGAGTTCGGTAGCCTAGCAGCCTTCTCTGAATCTAAGTTCGATAGCCTAGCGGTCTTCTGGAATTAACCAGCTAGGGGAGGTCTAAAAGACGATAGCTACGCAGTCCCTTTCATCCCTCTACTTAGGGTTGCAATCTTGTTTAGTTTATAGTAAATTTATGTAACAGTGAAGTTGCCAATAAATAAATAATCATCGAAAACACCAGGGCTTAAATTTCACAACCAGCAACCATACAATCCTAATTATGTTGATTTGCGCAAATTATGCATAAGATTGTGTGGTTCTTTTCGATGTTGTTAGAGGGGCAATATTATCTTTACCTTGTTATAAGTCCCATGTATTACAACCTATTGTCATATAATAATCATAAGTTATATCTGCTTATGGCTGAAGATATTTCGAAATCGTAAGCCATTGTTTTGGTGTGAAATTATACCCAAGGCTTTAATCAGACTTAGCAGTCAGTCATACAAAGAAATATAACTTAAAATGGAGTTTGTTACATGTAGGTATGTATTAACATCACTATTTAGTAAGTAGTGGCCCCTCACTATAATGTGTTATAAAAGGTAGGACACTCGTCAATAATGTCGCTGTCTACCCGTCATACTCAGTTGTGTAAAATTAAAATAAATCCGACTATAATTTGGTAATCCACCAACATAACAGAGTTTCATATTTTACGAATATATTTAGATTGTGATCGGTATATTACATTAGTTTAGGTCCAAAACTGAGGTCGACCACTAATTATTAATGTGGATTATTATTTTAAAGTAAAAATCTACTTTCATTATACACGTTTCACATAAAACCAGGATCTTACCTAAATACATAACTGCCAGCCCTGTGTATATACTTCTGGAGCCTCGCCTTGACCTCGTCGTACGTTAAAAACGCCACATATCCTGGATGCGTGACCGCTAACAGTTGCCAGTTTCGGAGTAACGTACTCCACGGTTGGAATAATCTGGAATTCAACGGCAGAGTATGAGAATGAAAGCCTAAACAAGAACAATATTATTGTTAAACTAGCGGCCCGCCCCGGCTTCGCAAGGGTACATACACACACATACATACACCCTTCTTTTTTGCGTCGGGTTTAAAAAAAAAGTAAAATTATAAAGGAAGTTAGAATTTTTTTTAATGAATTTTTTTTATTAATAATTTTTATTAATGTTTATTTTGTTTTTTTTTTAATTTTAATTTTTTTACTAATATCATATTATCTACAAAAAAACAAAAGCCATTAGTTTTAGTGAGTCAGAGCTTCCCTGTAAACGATATTTGAAATAGTTTTATTTTGTGGCAGCAAAATAAATTGATTTTCAGGAGCTCCGACACGTGATAGGCCATGAGTGAAACATTACATTATTTTCGTAGATCGATCCCTAATAATTCGAAGGTTTGGCCTTGGGATTTGTTAATAGTTAACGCGAAAGATGATTTGACCGGAAACTGAAGTCGTTTAAAAGGGATTGGCAGATCAGTTGGGATCATCGGTATCCTCGGTATATGAGCTAGTTGACCAGCCGGCACGTTATTTTATTACATTGACTCAGCCCCCCACCGTACCCCAGTGACGCTTACATGGAGCCTACATCGCATGCTGGCTAGCTGAGCGCGGTGAGCGGCAACCACGCGACTTTTTTCTAATACTTGCATTTTTTGAACTCGTGATATCTTCCGAATGAAATGTCCGAATTGAATAAAAAGGTATTGAAGCCGTCTTCTTGAATATAAGGTAATTTATTTTGATAAGGATTAATACCAAGGTACAAATAAAGAGCCTTTTCAAGCGGCGGCATATAAATTAAATTTTTAGAATATAAAACCGCTTACTGTGACATAACTATAATATTTAGACATGCTGTCGCGACACTTTTTGTAGATAATGATGAGTTCTACAAAGTCCGTAGTAAATGATTTTGTTCTATCATCAATAGTTTTCGCAGCGCACGCGACGTAAGGAATTTTTCAGGTATTTTTTTTACACCTTGGGTTACATTATTGGAATTTTAGGAAAGATCCCTAATTATTTTTAAAATATAATATAGCCTATGTTACTCGGGGATAATGTAGCTTTCCAGAGGTGAAAGAATTTTTGAAATCGGTCCAGTAGTTTCGGAGCCTATTCATTACAAACAAACAAATCTTTCCTCTTTATAATATTAGTATAGATATAATTATTGTTTATTATAGCCCCAGTGCCCAGTGTCTATATATTGCTTACTACCGTGCAGTGAAAATATCGCTAACTAGCGGCCCGTCCCGGCTTCGCACGGGGGACTTAAGATTTTTTACATAGTTTTACGTTTTATTTATATTTATTCTCAGTTTTTTTTTTATTTAGGAAGTATTCACCTTTTGAAAATATTTTTCCGGACTTCATTTACTTATGAACGAATCATCTATAGAGCATTTTTGTATAACTTTAACTATATGCTCAGCGCACGCCACGGAAGGCCTCAGAAACGATACTTTTCCCCCGATTTTAAAACATTTTCGTTACTGCTCCACAACTATAGGACCTAGCGTGATATTATATAGCCTATGTTACTTCTGAATAATGCAGCTTTCTAATGGTGAAAAAATTATTGCAATCGGTCCAGTAGTTTTTAAGTTTATTCATTACAAACATACAAAAATACAAATCTTTCTTCTTTATAATATTAGTATAGATTAGTATAGATATAGATAGTATAGATATGAACGTTATGACTTTTTTGAGAGTACACGGTGACCTTTTTGGTCTAGTTTTAATTGATGAAAGATATATTTATTAAGCAATTAGTTTTTTATCTAACAAATATCAATTGCAAAATCGCACTATAGCAAACATTCGTTGAACAATAGACCAAAAGCTACACCTCTGGTGGCGCGAATACCGCCATTGATGATAAATTCGATGTCAAGAGCAAAGTTGTGATCAAAAACTCTTTATTGACAGCTTCGTATAAAAATTGTTTACATTTGTGGTACTCAAGAGGTCAATGGAACTACAGGTAGGTATGAGTCATTTGAACTTAGGTCATCATCGTTTTGCAAAGGCAGACGCTGACAGTGTTATTCAAAGGAATATAAATGGTGGTAATTTTACATAACGAGTCAGCAAGTTAGTTTTAATTTTGGTGACAGTCCAGTCGCGATATGTGGAGAGCCTCGTGAAGAGTTACAGACGCACGAACCGCTCTTATGGCTCGGTTGGTCTCCCTTTCTTTGTAATAAAGCATAATTATAAATAAAGCTACATTTTAAAATATCATGTAGTTGCTAAAGGTGTCAGAAGGTATAATTCCAAAGTATGCAATATTGTTCAAGATAATAGGACCCTAGTAAGTTGAGATAACACCAAAATAAGGTCTTTGCAAAACAATTTAAGTTTTGATATTATAAAAATATTAACTATCATTTACGAATTTAAGTTTAAGTCGTTTTTATTGCGGAAGACTTAACGGGGCTCCGGCTCGAAGAGCAGAAGTAGGAACGGGATGGATTTAATCAGTACGAATCTGACACTCCCTCTTTTTTTTATGTATTAAATGGTACTGACGATTGACCACTATCACGCCTGGTGGTCAGCGATCACGTGGCCTACAATGGAGCAAGTCGACCCATTAGCAACCCATTCACTCTTGCCTCACTCAAGGCAGGAGAAGTCATTGGATTTGATTTACGTCTACAAAAAAAGTCGCATTTGTTTAAAAGTTACCACAAAAAAATAATTTAAACAACAACGTACCTCGTAAAAACATCAAATTCGAAATTCGATATAAAGTCGTTACACGTGAGATCGATGGTGGTCTTCAACGCCATCGTCTCCAAACCAGATGATATGGGATGCACGTTGTTCAATTCCTCCCTGAATATTTTCCATGGAACCAAGGTGCTGGAAAGAAAAAAAAAATAATTAAATACAATTTTCTTTTATGTTTACCTACACACAGAGAATTCATAATGCTTTTGAAATCAAAAATAATTGAAATCATTTACGTTTTGTCAGGCGTAGATGTCACTAGTGTCAGTTTTCGGAGTATTAGTTTTGTTTTATCAAATAAGGTTATTCAAAAGTTTTTAGCAATGGCAACAACAGTAGAGACTGTCCTTGGATCTTTTATAATACGTCATTGGACAGGCTTGGTTAGACTTCAAAACCATCCAGGCCATATGTAGTCAGACGTTACTTCAAAACTTTAAAATGTTCATTGAAATGTTCCAGGTGTCCATAGGCAAAGCCGATTGCTTACCATCAAGTGATCCGTCTACTCGTTTACCGGCTTATGACATAAAAAAAAGGAACAACGGCAATATATGGTAAAATCCTACCACAGCACGCCTGTTTACATAGGACAGATAATTCAGATATAAATTCATTTACTGAGGCTTACACTTCAAAGCTTTAGAACATAATCTCATTACTTCCTACACGAGGTAAAACTTTTCTTATAAAGGCGTCTTATAAATAGCTTTAACTACATGAGTTTAGTGACATTCCATGTAATTCTTGGACTAAATTAGATTACAAACTTCAAGCGTTGTCAAAGGCAAAGGATGGAAATTTTGCAGAACTTATCTAGCTTCCATCCGCTCTTTAAATTGCTGAAGAAGTTCATCTTCGTACCGTTTAAGTAGATAGTTTTTCTTATGTTGTTTAAACTCCTGTTTTCTTTTTATATTATATACCCTTAATAGTTAGTGAGGCATTATACATCTTGTTTTTTTTTAAAAAACTATCGTGAGACTAACCAAAATAACAAAACATCGCGGGTCAGCCTATTGGGAACGCCGCGACCACGCACGCTGCTCGCTAAGAAGAGTCCCTTTGTGGCTCGAAACTAGTAAAGCTTTTTCTGAGTATATTCACGTGAGTAAGTAATTTTTAGTTAATCACACATCTTTACACTAAGCTGTCTTCGAAGGCCACAAGTGACATGTCATAGTCTTATTCTAATTAAACATTCAGAGGACGAAAGAAAAAAATATGCAATGTTGGTTGAGTTTATTTTTACCCAAAATTACGAAATAATATATTCCATTCCTAACACCAATTTGTCTTGGGGTACAAAGAGGGGCAGTTACCCGTCACAGATGCAGACAAATCGAATCACGCAGATATTTAATCTACAAAGTAGCCCGACAATTACAAAGTCAAACATCACGTTACAACTGGATAGGTGGTACATAATCGATAAGTCGAAACGTGTCTGCGGTGGTGACGTTCAGACAAATATGGAAAAGAGAAGGTGAATTTTTTGTGATATATTATAATTTATGGGACGCTAAGTTTTGAACCTGACGTTGTATGAAAGATTTTTACAACGAACCTTTTTTTAAAAAAAAAAACACGTTTCACACTAGGATTTTCTCCTGTGTCGTGGGTGCGTTTACAAACATACAAGTTTACATACACAATGACACCCAGACCCGAAACAACAATTTGTGGATCGCACAAAGTGTTGTCCCGTGCGGGAATCGAACCCGCGACACGTTGCACGGCAGCCGGTTGCCCAGCCACCGCACCAACTGTGCAGTCAACCTTATAATGACGGTATTCGCAATGTGAGTAAAATGACAAAAAAATTGTTTTGTTTCTTTAGACACCACATTCTAAACCTTAGGACTTCAAGTTTTATTTAACTGGCACAAATCAAACTTTTAAATCTATATCTATATCATTGTCGTGTATCTTGAACTCCAAGAGGCAGACCCGAGGTATTCCTCGTAGCGCTCCCGTTTTGAAGCGCGCCCATCTAAGCGCTCCCGTTTTATTCCTCTAAGCGCTCCCATGATTAATTTTCGGATAGAGATGGGACTTTACTAATTTAAATTATCGATAACAACTAGGTAATAATTAGAACACGGTAATAAGTAGAATAGTGTTTTATTGTAAATCCTTTAGTCCACCATATTGATAAATGTAATCTGCCGACATAATGGAACAAAGGAATTACAATAAAACAAAAAAATAATAATTACTAAAGCCTTGCGAAGCCGGGACGGGCCGCTAGTTGTACCTATATTATAACAATGTGTTCTACTTATTACCTAGTTCTTATCGATAATTTCAATGAGTAAAGTCCCATCTCTATCCGAAAATTAATCATGGGAGCGCTTCGAGGAAATAAATTTTAATATTTTTAATCGTTCCTCAAAGCGCTACTTTTGGGAGCGCTACGAGGAATACCTCGCAGACCCATGTTCTATTGGAAACTTAAAATTAAGCAAGAGAATTTGTAGATAAAACAAAAGGGTTAGTATTTCCTATTCAATAACTTTGTTGTTTTGAGGTCCTATACCAATATTGTGCAGACCGGACCTTTTCCCCGCATCTGCTCAACGGTCTCCATATAAAATGAAGTGGGACGGCGCGTGTTTTCCAATTACCTGAATTAATTTCCTATATGATTGAGGGGGATCGGCATTGACAGTGGGTAGACGTAACGATTATTTGGGTGTCCCCTCGTACGTCCCGTCTGAGATGAATTGCCCTGGATGTCATTAAAGTTGATTCGGGAGTTGTATTGGGGAGTTAGACCTTTTAACACAGCGTCTCTTTAAATATTTGTCTTTGAAAAGAATCATGTCTTTGAAGGAAGACGTAGAAATCGTGCTTTTTATATTTTTTTAATTAGAAGAGATTATTAGGTAATTAATTAAGGTGTGGTTTCGAGACGCGACTAAACGGTGCCCAAAAGATCCTGGGTTCAGCAAAGCTAAAAGGCTCCACTATAGAGGTATAAATGTTGTTTAACAAACAGAATGATTAGAACATGTTTGTTACAGTAGAAACATCAGCAAAAATCGCAATGAAAACTCAGAAGCGTAAAATATTCTCTAACTGACACATTCAATAGGTTCAGGGTGGTGCATTTCCTATTGAATTTATGCATTGAGCTTTATTGATCTAGGGGTGGCGTTTTCATGACACTGTAGGGACTACTGACGTAAAATGTATTGAATTGGAATTGATGTTCAAAGTAAGAAGGTAGATGCGATCGGTAAATGGAATAGGTACTGGTTTTTAGTTAATGGACTTTATTTCTTGTATGTTGTTTACTCTTTTGACACCTGAAGAAAGCCTAGAGGTCCCTTAATAGAAAAAAATTACAAAATGTTAAAACAAGATAAATAAGTATTCACACTATGAACCGTGGTGACCCGCATGTTAAGACGCTCGCTTCTCATGCATGGATGCGGGTTCGAAACCTACCAACGGCAAGGACTAATGTGACTCGTTCCAAGTTATATGTACTCTCATTTCCAATATAAGTTTGAAATCGCCAACCCGCAATGAGCAAGCGTGATGATTAATGCTCAAACCTTCTTCGTAAGTAAAGAGGCTTTGCTCAGCAGTGAGCACTTATAAGCAGTTGATGATGAAATATTCTCAAATCCATTATAAGTTGAAACCGCTGAATACAACACCACCTTCACCGTTTAAGACCCCATTATGGTCTTATTAATAGCACAAAAGTTAGTTTATGCTTTGTCAGCATTTCCCAGTAAATAAAGGCTGCCATGAACAGTGCGAAACTTTTTCGACAATTCAGTACGAACAACTCTAGCTTTAGCTGTTAATTAGCACATAGAAGTCTTTATTTAATAGCCGCCGGCTTTGGCGAGGCAAAAAGGGTTTTAAATCCAATTGGGTAGCGGTACTCCCTAGTTGAACTAGTAAAATAGACTCGTAATTTATTAAAGTCTAATTGTAGTTTGTGAAAATTAAATTGGGCTGCCAGAATAGACACGTCGATGTAAAAATTAGAATGAAATGTCTGGTTTGGGTACAATTAGGTTCCTAACGGCACTGGGTAATTATTATTTAGCGTAGTGTTACTATTCAGGCTTGTTTTCATGATTTATCTTATGCTATAATAATTCCTACATAAATAATATTTATTACGTGATTATGAATAGGATCATAAATGATAGAGGCGCCACCTGAGCAGTGCAAAAATTATAACCGACATACGATACAATATATTTCAATTACCAAAATATTTAAAAACTTCATGTTATACCTATCACTAAAAAGATGCGTGGTAAATAAAAAACATGTAAAGCAGACCTTGATCTTGAAAAGTCATATAGTACAATTGAGTTTTGAAGTCAAAAACATGTTGTCATACCTTGGATGTAGTTGTCAAAATCAGATAGGTATGTTTTATAACAACTATGTTAAAAGTTTAGATTAGAAAAAACACAACAATATAAATAAACTGATAATATCCTTCCTTAAGCAATACAATACAGGTTATTTAATTCTCCTACAGGTAATACATAACTTTGTTCAATGACATGGTCGCTATTAGTATTCGAGGGAATACAAAGTCAGGAAAGGTGTATATCTGGATCTCATGATGTTGTACGGTAATATTATTGTCATATTAAATAACTGTTTAGTTGCGGTGGCTCGGAGGTTTAAGACGCCTACCTCTCATGCATGAGGGTGCGGGTTCGAAAACTACCAACAGCAAGTACCGATGTGACTTTTTCGGAGTTATGTACTTTCTAAAATTATCTTGACACCATTGACAAACGGTGAAGGAAAACATCGTGAGGATAACCTGGGCTTATAATTTCTAATTATGAGTTTGTAATCGCAAACCCGCATTGAGCAAGCGTGGTGATTAATACTCAAACCTTCTCCGTGTGAGAAGAGGCTTTGCTCAGCAGTGTGGCATATAGGCTGTTGATGATGAAATCACTGTTTAGGTCTGATGACCATGGATGCCTAATGAAACAGAGTTCCTAGAAATTGTAAATATCTAATTATATAATATCTCTAGTAAGATCTTCTTTTTAGTTGTTCTCTTCATTACTGAAGGTCGTGTCTAATCTGGTGCACGCGTCACTTGATGCACAACCCTCCTCCAAACGCCCCTGTCCTCTGCGGTCTTTATGGCTTGTGGAACTGTCAGGCCGGTGAGGTTTTTTACAGCATCTAACAACCGGGTAGGTGAGCGACCACGTTAACCTGACCAACAACGATAAGCTTCTCCAGATTGTTAGGGTCTCTACGCGTAGAGTAAAATATGAATGACAAAATTATACATTTATTGACACAAATATTATAGTACATATTCAAACTTGAATGTTCACACTTTATTCTTTCGATGAAACAATTAATAAGGAAAATAAATCATAACATTTATGGCTCACTGCGGTTCAGATTAGGTACATCGTCATAGTGGATACTTATTATTTTGGCTTGTTTACATTTGCATATACTTACTTTTTAAATCAAAATTTGCATACAAAGGGTATAATTGGTTAAATTAAAATTGAACAATGGTTATGATGCGGACTAAGTGCCCAAAAACAATTGAGTGCAATGAATTGGGCTCTATACTTTTTATAGTTAACTACGTATGAGTTAGAGATAACAGATATCACAAGGGATAAACCTTGTAAGTTACGAAGGCATGTCTTCCTTAAAGTATGCTGCCTAACGACAGACCACATAAAATATTCAAGGACAAATCCTTGTCAAAATTGGTATGATTTAAGAAATAATCCCATCAAATCTTGTATATCAACCAGATTGACGATATATTCTATAATACAGATATCGATAAGAGCTCTTCTATAAGAGCCAAATGAAAAGTACCCTTAACCGACGAGCATGCATGAAAATACTGATGACTGTTGAGGAAGCGAAAGAGGTATGTAAGAATCGTAGCAATTGGCGTTCCAAAGTCTATGCCTACTCCCATGTGAGACTGACCGACCCATATGAAAGAGTAAGGTCGTGTGTATAAGTCATGTAGGAGTTATGGAATATTCAAAACAATTCAATTGGCATGTATCAGTCCAAATCTAAGAAAAGAATAGAAGATAGGAGGTAATGTTAAGCTGAGAAATTTTCCTACTAATTGATAAAGCAGTTGGAAGCTCTTCAACTAAATCAAAATTCAGCAGACAATTCAGAAAACGATTATCTCCAATTACTGGAGTTTAGAGGCTATATAGTTACTCTAATCTAAACTATCAGCAATTATGCCAAAGTAGACTTTCAACCTGATAATAACAACGTTGATGTTTCAACCGATCAAAATTTCGTCGGAAAGTTCTGGAAACATAACATACGTGCCAATATGACGTATGCTCCCCACAATCCAGGTTAATATCGCGTATTATTAAAATATTCAAGTCACAACCGCTATTCTGATGCGTGATTTCATCAATGGATGGGGACTACCTCAATATTTTATTAAGAAAGCCAGTGAAATTCTGTGTTGTGTATCAGAGAGAAGAGTTTTTTAGTGGTAATACATTTTTTTTAATTGATTGTAAATGTTTGTTTTAAATGTGGACAAGAAATGAAGAGAATAATCAAATAAAAGATAATCGTATGAAGAATGATACCAAACAATATGAAGTTAATGGTGTTTGACGTCCGAATAATGTAACCATTATACCGGAAAATGGAAGAAGATCGCCCCAAACTCAAGCAAGTCGAGTCTTCTAGGTTTCCATTTTATACGTATATGTATTACTACGAAAACCAAAAAGTTGCTTTGATGACAGTATAGTCCGATAAAAGTAATCAAAAGCCGCCTGGTCCGAATAAAATCATTAATCAACGTCACCCTCACACGCAGTGTTTGCACGATGCATCAATTAAAATGACTGTCCTTAAAAATGACAAATTACGAAGTTACACACATGCAATATACTCGTACTCATACTTGAAAGCGGATATCATATTTCAAGTTCGTTTGTTCCTTTTTTACACACCTAAAATGGCTTGATAGAGTAGAGTATCACATAATCAAGAGGAAGACCTAAGAAGTTACTGGTTTATTGCTGTAACCATTGATATGCAAGAAAACGCCCTGGCCATGTAGAAAGTTAAAGATCGCGTAAAGATTGATGAAGAGACGTAAAGCAGGGAAGTGACAGTTGGACCCCAAAGGGATGAAACCGGATAACGCTATGCTTATGATGACGAGGGTGTAACAAGTTATATTTGTTGCTGAATCTCATTGAAGCCAAGTCCATGTTCTTTAAGTCTATCCCTCCATATATAGCCACGGCAGATACCTAGACTTTACACAAACAAACAAAGTTCAGTACACAAGTACACGTTCATAAACCCACAATTTATGCGTACCGTCCGACTCCTCCACACTTCACTAGGGGGTGGTCTCCTACGCTTTTGAATTTTCATCCATCAGCCAGATAAAAGTTGAAATTGCACTTGAATTTTTAGTATTTCAGTACGTGTAAAGCCATTGCTACCGTTTTCAAAGGGACGTAAATGAACACTGAAAATAGTTTTACGTGAAAAGGGAGGAATGAAATGCTGGGGGTACCAACGGAAGTTAGTTCTGAATGTTAGGTTCTTTTGTCAGATCTAGTTTTTATTTTAGTAGATAGCGACCATAAAGTACGTGTATCTTTTTTTTTAAGTGTTGCCCCACACTAGTATTTTCTCCTGCGTCGTGGATGCGTTTACAAACATACAAGTTTACATTCACATGACACAATTAGACCAGAAACAACAATTTGTGGATCACACAAAGAATTGCTCCCTGCGAGAATTGAACCCGCTACACGTTGCAGGGCACCGGGTTGCCCAGCCACCGCGTCAACCGTGAAGTCTTGAAATTGGAGTTTAGTTTTCATAATTGGAGTGGTTGGAATAAGCAAGTCAGCAGAAACATGCTGTAATGAGTTTTGATCTGTAAAATCTTAAAAAGATGATAATCTTACAAAATTGTGACAACTAAAATAAAGACCATAGCCCGTGTTCCCGGTTTAACATTATGCAATCGCTTTTGAGTGGTCTCTTTTCATTTATATTTACATCATCACCAACTTTTACATTTATAACATCAACAGGATTCAGTTCTCTGAAGTTCTGTGTGCCATTGTTTAAAATCATCAAATATTTAGCTTCAATGAAAGGTACGATTGCCAAATGATCGTATTGAACAATTACTTTCGAACAATGTCGGTTCAAGTTATTGTTTCGTTCACTAACTTTATTTGCGGTTTCCAGAACATTCGTATTGAATGAAAGTTCTGTTTATTTCAATATAATATTTCCAATAAGAGTTTTGTGTGTTCATTGATTTTTTGGAGACATTTTTACAATAACTTGTAAAAATGTAATACAGAACCATGGACTTCTTCTATCTACATCAGATATTTTCCCACAATCTTTGCAGTCTAATGGCAGAGTACAACCCATTTGTTACACCTCTACTCTTCCCGCGGGTATGATAAGAGCCAACTAAGGGACCATATATAAACAAAGGCCGGGTGGGTAACTGTGCTGTCCGATAAACCTGAACCAACACACCAGTCAAGAAGGCCAATACTCTCACACTGAACTGTCACGGGCTTTTAGGATGGCTGTGTAGAAAAGATGAATAACACTAAAATAATGAGGATACAATTGAAAGTCTACATCGCACAAATCGCCAAAGAGAAAACGGTAACACTTTCTATGAATTATATCCTCATTTCATTGGAGCTGGCCATCTCTCTTCGATTTATCCAACAGATAATGTCACGAAAATTAGCAAAATATTCAAGGAACCTCAACCTAATGCCCTGCTTACAATGCTCGCACACCAACCTTAACACAGCCAACCAATGACTACAACACACACTGCTCAGTGAATAGAAACACGTACAAACACGCTTATCAGTTTAGCATGTATAATATCGCATTGTGAACTACGTTATATTAATCTAACGCCTTTTGTTGCACAAGAAGCCCACTCTGACTATATACAGTAGTTACGTGGATAAGGAAGCAAATGGAGAGTTCATTTGACTGGAGATTAAGAATATGTCAAGGATAGCATACTTGACAGGATCGTACTTGGTACTCGGTACTTGATGAATGGTGCAAGTAAAAGTACACATTAATCATGTATAGTTTACACCCTAGCAGACTTCTATGCATATTGATGAAATTATACTTTCATGGTAAGAATGCACCCGGAAATCCTTTCACGACAAAGCGCTGATTATTTGTTTAACTTTGTGAAGACGATATTGAAACAACATTGAGATCCGAAGAGATTTGCATACAAACGCAGACTCCATTCACTTCACAATCCGTGTCAAGTCAAGAGTATTGTATGAATTCCTAATGCAGAACACCTTATAGAGAAACAACGTGACATAGATTCGTATTGCAAAGCTGTGACTCATGTTCTGTGAAATGTTTGTAACCAATTAATATTTGCTAATGGTTTTTGTCATGGCTGGAACTGATTTCTGAAGTAGAAATCCATGTTTAGCTGAAAAATTGGTAAACTTTCGTAGCTTTTGAGACTACTGAACCGCTAAAATGAAGTCAGTATTCAACCTCTTTATCTCTCATTGCAGACGCAACAAATCTATACTCCTTCGGTGACAAAAAGAAAGTTCGACACTGAAAACCTTTCCTCTAAAACCGAAAACAAAAATAATAATCCAAATCCTAAACAAAACACAGATAACAATTCATAGAAAGTGACACCTCCACGTAAGTACAACCACAAAGGAAATCGTCCATCGATAACATCGGTATCTCAATCGAATCTCAAGCAAAGATATGACTGAGGTGAGGGCCGAAAGAGATTAAATCGATAACATATCGATATTGATAGCTAAAGATGAATGGGGATATCGAGTCTTTATCGTACAACAGATAAAGGTAGAAGGTCGAGTTGATATGATAGGAACGTTGATATTGGTGAACTGTTTAATGAATGAGGTGTTGGTATTACCTACTACTGTTTTTTTTTCTACAACCCTTTTACATTCAAAAGAAGGGATGAAAAGAAATCAACTAGTCTATCTGACATTGTAGTCTTATTAGATTGATCGATAAAAGAAGAAATGAGTTGCATGGATGTTTCAGTAATTTTAACGGAACGCCTGTTTTGTATTTAGTAATAACTGGGTTATTACCAGAAACTAATATCATTTTTGTATCTCCTTATCTCCTTAATATTAATACAGATAATAAATAACATAATAGACATACACATTGTGAAATTAAATGAAATAATTTTGCACTAAGTAGAATATCTGACGAAGTCCAAGGCCAAGCCAATAGCAGTACACGTATAAATCTTTAAAGAATTTTATCGGAAGGTGGAAGTGCCAATTGTACTTCTGCAAATCTTACAATAACATGAATGAGATTAGGCTATAATCCATTCATTTTACAAGGCGATAAAGCATGAAGGTGAATGAACGTTGGGCTCAGAGCTTAATGGCGGACCGCAGCGAACCGTAGCGTGTCGCAGAACGCGTAACGATCGCTAATCGTCTTCGGCACTTGAGAAAAACGATAAGAAATGGTGAAGGTATTTTAGGAAAAATGTGTTGCTTTGTTATTGCTGCTCTTTGGTTTGTGCCTTTGGTAATCTCAGGAATGTTTATTATGTTTACCAGAGGCAAAAATATTCGGTTTCAATCTGAATTGTTATGAAATGCAAGTCTTTCGTGCTGGATTGAATAGAGTAACTACGTAAGAGTAGAGACCACTTAAAATACAATCGACCATATTTGACACGAAACTGTACAAACTACGTTGTTCATGAAGATGTCGATTGAATATGACCGAACAAAAGTGCATTGGCAGGTGCAAAGATGAATGCCCTTACCGTCATACCAGCATACCTTTTTACCTCTTAGTCACGCACGAATTGTCTCAGCAACTGATGTGTCATAGTATGTCAAATCGCGCATATAATCGGATCAGTTTCGCTGTTTCGTGTGAATATTCCAATCAAATCAGGTAAACGTGATTTTGGTGAACGATTATACAAATTGAAGGTACTGATGCGATTCGCACGACAATTTCGGTTGATTTGATTGTTGCTAGGGCTTAGATCAAGATGTAAAGATCAGTTTAGCTTAGCAAGTTGTAACAGAGCATTTAGTAATTGAATGAAGTGTGAGATTTGCAAATATAAATCTTGGATGCTTGTTCAGAATGCAGAACCACCTCGTGAACAAAAAAAGTCATAAGAGTACTTCAAATCCACGAACGCAAATAATACACATGCAAAACAGGAGCGACATAAATTCAAACCCGTTGAAAGGGCGATTGTCGAACACACTCGACAATTGTGGATGCGAATGTAGATGCCACAATTTCCACTACACGCGAGAATCCCGAGTGTCACCCAAACAATACTCCTCATACATATGAGAACAAATATTTTACGAGCAGTTTGTTTTTTATTTTGAATGTACCAGGGCCGGGTGCAGTAATGCAAGCGATGATTTATCAAAACATTTGCTTGCAATGAGTATAGTCAAACGTAAACGTAACCACCAAATATTTTTGTTTTCGTTTGTTTTGAGTGATTGGACCTACAGTGTGTACGGTAACGAAAAATTCGCATGAGAATTCAAGACAGTACACAAGACAAGTAGTCATGACAGATATATTTCGGAGGACAAATGGACTATTTTAACCGAAATTTTCGAATGAGGTTTATAAAACAGTCTATTTTCATAAATCAGTTGGACAATAAAATATTTTAGAGTATCTAACAATAGCTTATAATTTTTTCTTCTAAACCAAGTATCTCTTTATTAAATCTTGCTAGGAGCAAAACAAATTAACAATTATAACGCAGAACAAATTCACCAATAACGTCACCAAAACTTTTAAGGATCTACATGTTGGTGAAACATAATAGAACATTCTGTCTTGTTTAACCTCAACGAACAAGTTTATATACGAAGCTCTTAAAATATTCAAAACATCCCTGAATATCACCAACAACTAAGTTTGGAGGGGATGTTATGACGATAAGTGTGACCCCGTCAAGTTTCTGTCCCGTCCTTGGCTGTTTGCCAAGCAGTTCCGAAAATACGACAATTATGCAAAACTCTAAGGGAGGTTACCTCACGTAAGTGGGATAAGTTTAAAATGACCTGACGGGTTCGGTGCGTGGATTGAATTATTAATTTTTATCATAATTTTGTTGTTATTGAAATAAAGTGCAATTTATACCTAAACTAAAAGGCTGCTGGCAATGTTATAAGAAAAAAATATATTGTTACAGATTCAATTGGAAAGTATTTTTCCAAAGTAAGTAGGATTGACGCTGGAAATCTGACAAGTCTAATATAAGAATGTCATGTCAACTCCGGATTTCACTTCATTGGATCAGATAATAAACCCAGTAGCCACGTCACTGTTGCGTACAAAATATACCCCTAATAGTAAGATTTGCTAGCAAAACCATTAAGTTACAGAATAATGACAATAATCTTATAAAAGTATCAGAAAAAAGCTCAGAAAATGATACAAATATTTCGACTATTGTCTTAGGGATGCTTTCAATATTTTTCACTCCAATATTCCCGAGTGTACTGACCCAGATCGCAAAGCAAGAAGCATCAAATAAATTGTGGACATTGACAAGAAAATATATAAAAATATTAGACTACGTATGAGGAAAAGTATGTACAGAAAAATCCGTCGCAACAAAAAATCACACAGTTTTTTGCTGAGCGGTGTTCTGAGGACAGAACCACAAATTGATTTGCTTTGGTATCGACAGGTCCTCGCCTCGAAATCAATTATAAAGGAAAACATTTTCAGATTTTGGTCACGTTTCGAAAACAGAGACTACGTGGATATAATTGATTACCCTCCATCAAAGTTATCGGAAGTATCGAGAATAGTTTTCCGAGAAAATATATTATTGATTCAAAAGAGTTGACTTCGTATTCTTTTGACTGAAGGTGAAAATAATAAAAGATAAGAATGAATGTGTTTTTAGAGCTAAAGTCATCAGAAAAGTAATGATTGAACGGAGGATACTATTACTAATGTCACTATAGAATACAAAGCCATGACAATCCAAATCTATATATATAAAAGAAAGTCGTGTTAGTTCCACTATTTATAACTATAGAACGGCTAAATCGATGTAGATGAAAATTGGTGGGGAGGTAGCTTAGAACCAGGAGACGGACATAGGGTACTTTTGATCATTTTTTTTACTTTTTACCGAGTATCATGAACGGGAACGGGAAAAAACGAGATTGCGCGTACGAAGTCGCGGGCAGAAGCTAGTAAATTATATAAATGCGACGTCCCAAACTCGAGTAAGCTCATATTGAAATGCATAAATCAAGCCACGTTGAGACGAATGTGAGGAATTAATCACAAAGTTATGCAAGTCAGATAATGTATTCTGCATTAGCATACTACATGAAGAGCACTGAAGGATTGCATAGCACGCGCTTCAAGTTGTCGTATTCTGAAAGTGGGACATGACAATTTTATGAAGCGCATTATACCTTGAGGTACTTGAAGAAATGATGCACTTGACGATTTCATTAAATGTATTAGCAAGTATAATAACAGATGTTGTATTCCTCAAAGCGTGTGTTATTCAAAATAAGGTGATTTTAAAAGTTAAATTCAATCCAGTTTGCTTTCAACACCTAGCAACTGAAAACTAAATAATACTCACAACTTCTATATTGAAAAACTAAGTGATAATCCCACCAGAATACGGATCTTGACCCACTTCGCCAGCTAACTTTCTAGCAGACTTTCTGCGAAGATTTCGTTGGAAGCATGACACTGGAAGTTTCCATTTACACCGGAGTTAGTGTTAGGAGTGCACCTTTGAATTTAATTTTGTGCGAAACTTCTAGAAATTTTGCTAAAATCGAGGTAAACAAATGGAAAACTCAAACAGCACTGAAAATTCAGGAGTGGGGCGCAAATTAATAGTGATGAAACTATACATAATGCCAGTTGGAAAATTGTGGGACAGTTAGAAATGTACGTTACATGAATATTCATACGTTGGGTCATGGAAACTCATAACTATGTTGCAGGCCCGTAATCAGGAGAGACGTTTGTGACATTTAAATCGTATCGTGCGACAGAAGCAATGAATAGAGCTAAATTAAGCCTGACATTGCTATAAGTTATAACCGTGTTTATATTTTAAGTACCTTGATAAATCGAATCAACTGATACTCCTGACTCGTGTGAGTGGCAAATTGTGATGTGAATACTAATATTGAGTTAGGAAACAGAATGCTAAAAGTAAATATTCATTAACTCAATTTAAGTGGGACTACACAACACTATCAAACATCACCTTGCACAATTCTAACTTGAAAAGACCTTGTTTTTGTAACAAGAATCTCAGTGAAGACAATAAAAATAAACATAAAACGCAAATTGGCTGGCTAATTAATTGCAGTGTCAGCTTCATGGTAGAAGTGGGTCGGAACGACTAATCTGCGACACCGTGTTGGTTTAGTTGGAAGATATCGGACACTGATGAGACTGGCTGAGAAATATCGATACCACAAATAATTTTAAATCTAAATTAGAAAACTTAGATTTATTGGATCTGTTTTATGTCCCATCTGACCAAGAATAAGTCAAGTCTTTAAAAGGACACCTTAAGGATAATAATATAAAATCTAAACTATACAACACACCGTTACAATTTTCTATAAAAGCAATGTTGGTAAGTGAACTAGGGTAAAAGCAAAGAGGAACGCTCTAAACTATCGTTTACCACACTCTAAGAGAAGAGAAAATGGGTCAAATCACAAGGACTAGTGTACTGAAAAGTGCCTTTTCTGAAATCTAATACATCGCTCAGTGGCGAATCCATGACGATCATCCATTATTATTAAACATATATGCGATGGACAGCATATATCTGGATACCCAATTGACGAGGCTGCACAAGCCTTTAGGAAATAAATTATCGATATCAATTCAAAATCTGTAAATTAATGACCGATTTTGACATTAGTTGCATGGAGTTCCTGCCAAAAACAGTTATCGATTGACAAATTTTTGTAATTATATTATATTTTTAAATGTGTAAAAATGTGTGTTATAGTGTGGGGCAACATACTAGGATTTTCTATCTCTCTCTCCTGTGTCGTGGGTGCGTTTACAAACATACAAGTTCACAAACACATGACTCCCAGATCCGTAACAACAATCTGTGAATCACACAAAGTTGTTCCGTGCGGGATTCGAACCGCGACACGTTGCGCGGCAGCCACAGCCAGTTGCCCAGCCACTGCGCCAACTGTGCAGTCAAATAGTACAGTATATCTGATAGTTGATTTAGCATAGTATCTGGCATTATGTGCAGCATAATTGCTTGAAATATAAATATAAATGATACCTAAAGGTTAGAAGTAAATATCTTACTAATGTTGAAGCAATAAGATTTCATATTATAAAAGAAAATCTAACAATGTCTTTCCAAGAACTCACGACTTAAGAGCAGGAAGAAAGATCCGGTTGAGAAACGCTATCGCTCTTCTCTAGGAAATAGGTCAACAGGTCTAACGTCTAACACGGGTCTGTACAATACACGAGTAAACTTAGAGTTGGTACGTGACGATAAAGTGTTCTTCAGTGTATGATAGTGCTTCATTACTCTATTGATTAGAACTTGAAGAGTAATGGTGATTACACTTTTATGTTCAATAAGATGGTATTTTTACACTGTATAGCTGGTTTAAAAATTATTATTAGATCTTTTATAAGCATCTTGCAACAAATCTATTATTGTGTTACTCAGAAGAACATATTGCAAAATAAAACAAATATTGATGCAAAATAAAAACCAAAACATTATAAAATAATGCAAATAAATCGCATGCCCAGAAATTGCAAAATAAGGCAAGAAGTCTTGTTGGATTTTTATTTCGATTCGAAACAGTCGATAAAATACACTCTATTAGAACAAGGGTGAGAATATTAATTTCTTATCACTCAAGCGATAGACCGTCTCAAAAAGTACGAATAAATATACATACCAACAAATTGAAGAACCTCTATCAAGGATTAGCGTATCGATCGGAAATTTCATTTCCAACTCACAGAGCTCGTTTCAAAACATATTTTATTCAATTGGTTTCCGTTACTTCCTTTTGTACATTCAATTTACACATTATTCACATACAAAACGAGACAGATGTACGTTATGGGGGTGTTAAATAGAATTTATTAAGTAAATTGCATCTCAACACGTTTGTCTAACTGTTTTGCATGATTTTCCACATGAATGAAGCAAGTATTACACGGCAATGAAGAATAATGTAGTGTTGACACGTTTTGCAGTACTTACGTTTGTCGTGTAAAAATATGAATTGTGTGATAATGTTAAGTTGTTGTGCATGGTTGAATTGTATATGGAGTTTAAAATGAATGTAGTTTGTGAGGAAAGATAATTTTATCCGAACAAATAAATGAGAACGACCTTATTTTATATTGTAAAGAAGTCACCTAGATATGATCATCAGGCTGAAGACAGATTCCTAATATTTGAACACTTCAATTTACCATCGGTTTTTAAGAAAGACAACGTTTACTATCCTTACTAATATTATAGAGGTAAATCGGAAAGTGAGTTTGTTCCGCTTTCACGCGCCGTAACTACTAAACCGATTGCTTTGAATTTTTGCAGACATAAAGTTAAAAGTCCGAATTGAATAGTAGGGTACTATTTATCCCGGAAAAATTTGATATTCCCGAGGGAAAACAAAATTATTGGTATAGATGGCGCTTTGTGAATTGGTATATGTCACATAGGCTACTTTTTATCCTTTTGTGACGCGAGCGAAGCCGCGGGTAAAAGCTAGTTAAGAATAAAAACCGAGAACAATAAATATTTACAATGGCACACATTTTAATCAATCTCTTACAAACAATACACTTTGCACTGCAAATGCAAATCAGACATCAAGATTAAAATACCCCTTAAGATAACAAAAAAAAATCAGACAGTTTGAAAGCAGTTGCCACTTAAAATGGAACCCTGTCAAACAGATGCAGTTTAAAATGCAGTTCTGAAAGTTTGAAACGTTTTAAATATTCATTATAACAGAGTTTGCTATCGACTGATGGCTTGAGAACTGTAAAGTGGCGTTTTAAATGTCAGTGGAGTGAAAGTCAATAAGGATGGCCATTTTATCGTAAAGGAGGAGAGGATATAAGAAAATGTGGATTAGGTTAACGGTCTTGTTGGACTGTTGCACATTTGTCCGCTTTTTATGACATCGATGTCTGCATTTTTACGATAATGCTAATGGATTCAACGGATGGACAATGGCCACCTTAAAGTTTAAGAAATGACTGGAAATTTATGATAACGCCATCTATTTGGTCTAAAAGCAGTTAAATTCATATTGGATGGTTGCAATAATGAAAAAATCGTCAAAACTAAGGCAATAAGTTCAAGGGAGAAGAATTTAGAACAACATATGGCACTATAAAACTTGTTATTATTACTACTACTGCCAAAACTAAAGTAACCCTAAAATTTTACAAAAACTTATCCCCGCAACTCTAGTAACTAACATAGCACCAGTGAATTACGTTTATTTATTAGCACTGTTAATGAAAGCTAGGAAAACGTATAAACTGAAAACAACTAAACTAATTAAACGAACCCACTTCCTCTTTGAAACTTTATCGATATATTTGAAAAGTTCAGGCACTACCACACTTCTGTATGAACGAGGTTGATATGTTGACTATGCTCTAGAGTTTAGACAATTTTAATGATACTGCATTATCTCTATGTTCACTACAAGCAATGGAAACCTTGTTAAAACCTTTTTACACGACCAATTTTACTTAATAAGTAAGAATGTTAGCAATTCCATCTCTTTCTTCAACTGTTTTGCCTTACATCAATCTCAAATTTCCACTTTTGGTAGACGCCATTCTTATTTAAAATTTATATAAAAACTCAATCAAGTAAATAAAAGTGTTTCCGCCCACATCAGTGTTAGCTAAGTTCCTACTTAAGAAGGAGTTATACTTATATCAAGTGTTATGTTGTGTAGGTTAAGGTTAAGCTAAGCGAACCATCGGAATCACAGCATGAGCTTAACATCTTTAACGACGTTTTCGTGTCGCCCAGTCAAGTCGATAGAGTAATAAAAGCACATACTAAAAATATCAGTCATAAAATTAACTGGAGCAGATTGGATTTTGTCGTTGGTATAGTAAAGACGACTTTATATGAGCGAAATTAGATAATAATTTAGCTTATTTTGCACTGTCGGTTTTTCACTAGAGATTTTTATAATAATGTGTTTGGAACAAAATACGCTTGAGGATTTATTTTCTCTTTTCCATGACATTATTGGTAATATGACATGTTTCAAGTTAAAGTTCCTCTGTAGGTACAATGCGATTTAGTTATTCTGAACTAACGGGAAATTTTGCTGGCCAGGTTTTGTATACCCGTATAAGCCAGACCAGACTCAATAGTAATGTCCATAAGCTAAACGAAGAAGTGTTTCTGTTACAGTGTTGCTTTGTAGCATCATACTTACGGGTTTCCAAACTGTGTAGGTTTTATTGACAAAGGAAAACGTGTATGTCATACCCACGCAAATTTTCCCTAAGTATTCCTCGAAACATCTAATTACATTTAATTACATTTAATTGTAGCAAAATTTATGCTTCCACTTTTCTTAGCTTGAGGGCGTGGATGACTAAGTAAAGCCACTCCTAATTTTATGGGCCCTTTAAAGTAATTAAGTGTTCGATTATGGTAATTATGTTTAAGTATTGAGTTGCCGTGTTAGGGGAAAGGTGTGTTAAGGTATTACTTGGTGTTTTGTTGATCAATTATCGATTTCATGTGATTTTTAATTTAGTGAAAAAGTGGGTCAAATAGCTGGCTGGCTGAAAAATTCTTGTCCAGCAGGGGAGAACAGAAATTTTATTATCGTAGGAATACTGTCGACAGTAGAACGAGTTCTCTTCTTCATTGCTATGAATGGGACGCCTTTACCGCATTTATTGCTCATTGAAGAGATCTTAAGAGCGATTTGTTTTCTTTTCAATAAAGGCAACAAAATATTGATAATAGAAAGTGGTGGTAGTTGATATGAATACAAAGTTTTTCCTCCATTCACAACCTGAATATAAGAATATTTCTTCCCTCTTCTATCCACAGTACAGCTTACCCACGCTTCTCATACTTCATTAGGTATTTCCAGTTCGTTCAGTACGCTAGTACTTTTAATCAGTATCGATATTAAAATGTAAATGGTGCATACTTGTCTCGTTTGGCATGGCGCCATTCGCATGAAAGTCGATATCAACAAGTCTACATATTGAGCTACACAAAAACCAGATTATCATGGTCTCGCTTTCTATGATCTTTCCATACATTTGACGGTCAGTTTATACTGGTTAAGTATAGCTTTTTTTGTAGCTGTTCACTCAAGTACTTGAACACAGCAATTTTATCTTTATACTCGTTCCATAAAATACAAAGTACTCATTTTAGTACTGATGGGATAAAAACTCGCATTGAACACTTGATTCTCATTTAGATGGAACTGTTGAGAGGGTATTGATTCGTGTCGTTAAATTGTCGATGTAGTAATACATAGCCGTATTTCTGGTGTAAATTTTGGTCTAGATCAGAAAGACTTTTCGGATAAATCGTCCAATGGAAATCATTGCCATCTTGGGTGAAGCGAAAGAGTGTCAGGCTCTTACTGACTAAAAACCACCCTGTTCTTACTCCTGCTTCAAGTCGAAGCCCTGGAAACCCGCAATGTTGTCCGCAGACCTGTATGTCTGACTTTGTTGATGAGTTGAAGTGTATTGATAAGTCCAAAGCCAGAAAAGTGAAGGAAGAATTTTCCACATTTCCAACTGTTACTTACCTTACCTTTTAAGGAAAATAAATGAGAGAAGACGGGTGTGGAATGTCTTTCTACCTTTTTTCTTCTTTTTCATCAAAGAGGAAAAGAAAAAAGGAGGATGTAATATGTTCGGATAATTGCTGTTTTTTTTGTTTTTTCACCGATTACTACACAATTTGTGAAGCGTATTTTTTTTGAAAGACTATATTCCCACGAGGGTCCCATTTGCACACAGGACCGGGGTCAGGATCTGATGGTGGAATCCTAGGGAAACCGAAGGGAACTTTTGAAAATTGTAGGACCAGTAATGCGTGCTCGTATCAAAATGATATAAGTAACTTAATGGTCACAAAATTGAAAACAGCTTAATATTAGTTATCTATCAAGGTGTCAATGAATAATTTTGTTTAGAACTTACGCGTGCGTGTGTAATCTATTAGAACGAACTAATAAAAGTATTTATTGCGTTTTATTTCTTTGTTACACCTTAAAAGAAAATTCGAATTTTTACCTTTTAATACACTGGACGTAACAATATTTATTTATGCAAGAAAATTAAGATTTTTAAATTTACGGATAAAAGCTTAGCTATAAATAAACTGTTCTAAGAAGATAATTAGATTATGTGAACATCCCTTGTGGAAAGTAGTAGGTAGCACGTCGTGGGCGGTGTGCTCTGAAGTTTCTCTACCATGATATCAAACAATCCACCATAGTTTTAAAATAACATAATACGGTGTGGGAAGAATTTCTCTAAAGAAAACTTTGGAGTTTTTTAAGGTTTTTAATGTTGCTTATTTACCAAACAAAATCTAGAAAGTTCAAAGTAACGTATTATCGTAACTTTATCAAAACTTCATTAAAGATACATTAATAATTTGCAAATATATTTTTGCGATAATTGTCATTTCTGCCTGACTGCCTCATTGGCCGAGTGGTCGAAAGGGCGACTGCTGGATAAGGGGTCTCGGGTTCGATTCCCGGGTCGGGCAAAGTATTTCTGGGTTTGTAAAAACCTCAGTAGTAGCACGGAGTCTGGAAGTGTGTCCGGCAATAGGCTCACCCTCTATTACATGGGACTCATAACGTAAATAGTGAAAAGTGGGTGTTACATTTTACAGTAGCATTAAGTGCTGCAATTGTTCACCTCTGCCTACCCCTTCGGGGATAAAAGGCGTGATGTTATTTTGTCATTTCTGCTGCAGTAACAGGAAGAGTTATTATAGGCAGGCAATCACTTTGTGCCACTAGCATTAAGACCTTAATCAAATGTTATTTTACTTCGTTATCAGCATCACAATCACCCAAAAGACGTCGAAAGGTCACCCCTGATGACTTTTAGACAGGCCGGTTGCAAGCGACCTGCATCCAGCTATTTACCATATGGGTACCAAATGTCCTAAGAATTAGCTCTTCAATTAAATATTCTAACAATTCTCCTACTAACATAACCATACTAAAATCTCAATCCCTCAAAACTTTCATTAGTTATACGACCGGACAAAACTAGAGGTACTACGCACATTTCAAGCCCATTAATTACTTTTGAATGAAAATTTGTCACTGAAAGGGTCCATGACGAAGGGATGTAGCCTTTTGAACGTCGATCCGAGTATCGGTCCTAATGGATCAGATTCGTACATATGTCGACGACCGGGAAAATGGCCTCTGATATTTTGTTGAATGTCTCTTTTAAGGAAGGGGACGCTTGTGGCCGTGCGACAGTTGTGCGGATCAAACATTATTCAATGTTAAATTATGTTTTTCATTTGCGATTTATTAATTTCTATGCAGAACTATCCAGGAACATAATAGCACTTCACACAGATCTGTTAAAGAATAAACAGTAAGTACATATAACACTGGCAGCATGGATGGACCCTCAAAAATTACACAAGAATTAAAACAAAGGTTAATCCAATTTGACACAGCAGACTGCACAAAGCCTTTCGCTATAAATAAATTAAAAAGTCCTATCGTACACAACGGTGCAATATATAAATACGTATGTATGTATGTATGTATGTATGTACGTTATCGATTTTCTTGTACACGGAAATGCTATTTGAATCATTTATTTGACACAGTTCTTTGGAGTGGAAAAGGGATTATTGGAATGTGAAATCGATACTTTGCAGTGTGGGTTTTCATTCGACGAGTGACCGTCAACATTAAGGCTTGGTTTCCATTTATAGTGCCAAGTTTTATCGCCTTTAGGAATTAAACTAAACTACGAAAATGTTATTTGTAAAAAAAAATATCTCAATAACAAAACACTGTGTGGTTTTGTTATTGAGATTATTTTTTTTCACTCAATTTAAACTGTCAAACACCAAGCGATCACCGGTGACCGCAACCTATTGTTGTATAATTGTGTCTATAATGACGATACTCGACGAATTAAATACTACATGAATTATAATTATGAAAAATGTGGAAATTAATGTTCATCTCTGCACGAGATTCAATCATAGTATGCGTGTATCCCAGATTCACAGATTTATGTATCCTTTAAAAGTTCCTTCGCAAAGCAGTCTCTAAACTCAACTACAGTTGCCATCGCCGTCTATCATAATAGCATGCAGATCAAAGCACAACACAACGGCAACAAATAAATATCTATCTACCCACATCTATCACAAAAATGTCATCATGTTACCGATAAACATGACATGTGTGAATTTCCGGATACTGTCAATTCAGTCGAATAGTAAAACATCCCACACTGATTTCGTTTTGTTGTCACAAAAGAAATATGCAGAAGGTTTGATGTATTGTTTATTTATTATTGGATGGGGCGTCAAACGGATCACCGTCTACTAGTGATCAGGTGATCCTGATGGTAAACAACAAAGCAAAAGAGAAGGTCTAAGTGCCTTTCGGCCGCCGCGTAGGTCACCGGTGACCTACGTTAGCGGAGGATTTGCCTTCAGTAGTTTTCTGTCGACAGTCAAAGGCTTAACAATTAGACAATGAACTGGGGATAACCAATATTTTCGTAAGTATAGGAAAAGGCTTGTTTAATGGCACAAGACGTTATCATTAGATTTGATTTCGTTAATGCTAGCTCCAATTACATTAAACTCATGATTTGACTAGGCCACATTCGGGAGGATCAAAAGGCGTTGATTTTCTACGTCAAGTTATAACGTACTACGTAAAATGTAGTGTTCATTCAGTCAAGATTGTTTTACTGAACGAACACTACATTTTTATGGACCCACAATAAGGTTAACCAGTACCGATAAGAAAACAAAAGGTGGGAAAAGCATTAACACGTTAAGTCGACCTGAATTTTAACTGATTGTCGCAATAGTAATTAACTTGTACATACAGTGGCTCGTCGAACTATACAAACCAGTTTATTATAGTCTCTCTTCGTATGATCTTTCCGCACATTCGACGGTCTAGTATACTGGTTTTGCATACCTTGATGTGTAGTTTTGAGTACGTTAATCCGTTGAAACGTTATGGGAGCACGTAGTTTCGTTTGAGTAATGTTTGACTAAAGTTTTTACTGTTGGTAGGAAAGAGGAATAGTAATGGATAGTTGGAAAACTTTATCGTACTAGTGTGAGTTTAGAATTTTGGTCACTCATCACATCAACAGCCTATAATCGCAGAAAGTTACCACTGCTGACCAAAGACCTCATGTCGCACGGAGAAGGTTTGAGCATTAATCACCAACCTTGCTCAATGCGGGTTGGCAATTTCTTAAACTTATAATTAGAAAATATATAAGCCGAGGTTTCTTCATTCACATTTCGTTCAAAAAAGTTTGAATAAAATATTCCACAAATTAATAAAGTCCTTATCTGAAGGGCATACAAACTCTTTAGTACGCGGTGAAAAAAAAAACCAGCAAGATGTAGTAGACACGTGGAATGTGAAAACCATTAATTACCTGAAACAAAAAAAAACAATCATGAAACTTTGAAGCTTTCATTACGAAAAATTGCATTATAATACACGTCAAACTTGGTATTTGGGTAAAAATAAAACAGTTATTAATTGTACTTAAAGCCTAAAAGGCTAAAAAACGTTTAAAGTAGGTAGGTAGGCAGTGCATACAAAATCATGTATCAAATTAGATTTCTGATTCTATGAACTGATCTGTCTATTATTTCCCTCTATGTACAAAATATGTTGACAGGATTAAAGCCAGGGCCGAACCTGTTTCACTGTATCGGGAATTCCCAGATTTTCCCGATTCCAGATACTGTGGAATTATTGAGAATTTTGAATTCAAAATATGACATGACTCATTAAATTATATGCCTCATTTACCTATACATATATTTGATCTGAGTCTGATAATTCTATAAAATAAATACGATGTCGATATTTCATTTAGATAAGGAAAATCAAAATTACCTATTTAAAGTCAGTTTCTGCCAGGGTATACCAGGATAAAAGTCTATGTTTAATTACAGACTACAAATCGATTAAATCTTATCCAGATCCATTCAGTAGTTTTTGTTTTTTAATAATTTGCACAAATTGTAAATGTGAAGGGAAGTAAAGACCACAGTAGGATGTGGTATCTGCCTACTCTCACGTAAAGAAAGAAGAAAAGAAAGAAAAAACATTTATTTGGCAATTACACGCACAGAAAACAAAGAATATAACAAAATAAAAATACATAATATAAGTAAACAAAATACTAATAATAAACTTACAAGAATACAGATCAGAACAGAAAACATCACAATATAACAAAATAATAATACGATAATAATAGAATTTTTAATAGACAATAAAAAAAAAGAAGCAATTTCTAATAAACAAAATAATAATATTAATTTGCGCGTGCTAATGCCAAAAGGGCCTCGTAACGTAAGAGATTACGTACGCATGAGAAATAAATCATTTTTACAAAATGATCAAAAATTGCAATAACTCGTGCAGATAAGTCGATATCTCTAAACATTCGGGGAAAAACTGGTGAAATTGTACTCGTGTATTAGGTTCAAGGTAATAAATATTGCACAATATGGCAGTCACTTAGAATTATTATTTCCTGATATTTGTAAGATTGGTGTCAATACACTTATCATCACCTCTCCTCTTCAGAAGGGTGTAATAGCCGACTAAAGAACTACACATGGTATAGCTATTCGATAAACCCTAAGCTTTACAATTCCATTTTGAATCCGCCTGTCAAGCGTGAAAGTCATGGAACGCCCTCTACTGGCCCATAGTTCAACGGTGGACAAACAAGGACTTTTCCAAGATTTAAAATGATGAAGTTTCCAAGGACCAGTCAAAGTACCAAGTCCTTTAAAATGAAATAATAAACATGGTTATATGTCATGCATCGCATAGGAAAACATGTGCTGACTTCTCCTAGCAGAGATATTGAAAAAGTCCAGTGACAATTACGTAACCTTATCCTACTTGTATGATCACCGAAGAATGTGAAAGGAAGCTAAAGTATGTAAGGATCTAAGAAGGTGGACCAAGGCGTGACTTTATGTATGTTTGTTAGAAAAGCAATAAATAACAGAGTATTCAAAATAACAAACTAGTATTTGCATCTCGGCACACCTTAGTTCAGACTGGCGAGTGCATAAATCATATTGATGGCCTCCATAAGTCTTGGCCACTTATTATAAATTGGGTGCATTTGTATTTCAATTTGTGCGTAAGAAATTGCTCGTCAAATACCTTACAAGTTTATTTAATTGGAACAATGAATTGGCTTTAAATTCTAATCTTTATAAACCAATAAGACTAAGCTGTTGCTGATCGCAATTTAGCTATTGAGATCCCAGAAGTACAAAAGATTTTTTGTATGTGTGTATCCAGAAAAGTTCAATGAATCGGTCCACTAATGGTAACTTGTTTAATAAGTATAACACATTACTGTTATTCTTATTAAACAAGTACGACTTTTATCTCATTACCTATATATAAAGAAGCTATCGGACAGATAAATCTTAAAGACACATTAAAATGTAATAGACGATGGGATTCAAACGACCATGATAGAAATGAAGGCCGAGAAACAAATGATGTTATAGATGGAAGCAAGGAAATCCGCGTTAAAAGCATCGTAATGTAATCGTACCTTGGCCAATTAAGCACAAGACACGCATTATGAATTACAAACAAAATGTCATGCATATTTGTTATGTGCATACCATTTGAATATTCAAATACGGTATTAGATTTCCCACTGCAAACGTATGAAATGTGAAACTTGTCGTTTTGCACTTTTTGTTTATCTTACTTATTTATGCTTCATTAGTTCTACCCTGTAGTCTTTGCATGTTGATTTCACTACGTGGTTGCATAGGAATATTCTTAATGTCATGTTGTTGTTGGTCCATAATTATACCGTACTCTACTCTATGTTACGATCGTCTGAAGATTAACTTCAGACTAGAATGCCTAATAAATCTAACACATAGTTCATAAGACCAAAAAACATAACTGTCTCTTACATACTACATACACGTTACCAGACTTCAATCTTCTTTACAACAATATCACTTGACCCACTTCCTAATTCTCCTCTTTTCTCATCATCTTATACATTTTTCTCATCCTCATCACCATACACTACATCTGCAACATCTATACTACATTCGCTATCTCCAATCAAACTCTAACCATACAAACTCCACCACTCAGCTCTATCGAGGTCAGAACCTACAACTGCGCCAGTAAAAGTTCACCTAACTACTGATCCATTACTCACTAACATTGATAGTTAACTCATTTACACTATCATTCATAATTACTAACTCAGTTAATGTACCCGTATCTCTTGTTTAAATACAGACCATGTTAATGGTTTAATTGTCGGTTTTATTACTTAGGTGAGGAGGTGGATCGTTAAGTTTATGTTCGCTGTTTTACAGAGTACTGTTGGCAGTAGCCAATGTTTTAAGAGCATTGATTTTGGTGATGTCATTTTTGGACACTTAAGTACGGGGAATTTTTGAGTGCTAGATGTCAATTTGAGTACATGTTATCATTCAGAGTAACATTAAAAGAACTCGACTACACATAGACAGAAAACATATTTTATTGTACAAAACAAAGATCTGTTCTAGAGCCTCCAGCTCACCTTTATCCAGGAAAACAATACAGCACATTACAATATTATAGTATTACCGTAAACTGCGCGATTCCGCTCTCTAGCACCGTTTACTCGTATCAATTAATGCTAGGCACCGTTATGCTCATCTCGTTCCATCTACAACGGTATACTTAGCTATCGTTTGGTGGTGTCTTTAAAGCTGTGTCGAGAGTTTTAGACTTTCGTCTTGTAAAGTGCTTTGATTTTATATCATTTCAAAATTAGCTTTTGTCTTCTCGTTAACTCTTTCAGTCTTGGTGGTCACTGTAACTAACCACCTTTTCTTAGAAATTCAATTTTTGAAGTATGCTTCAAATTACTTTGCATTAGTTTTTAAGCATTTCAGTATAATTGAATAAAATATATTCGTAACCAGTTAAAAGTGTGACAGAGTTAAAAATTGAGCCAAATACCGAAATTCTGACATCTGAAACAGACTTGCGTACTAAATAAACATTTTCTTGATAGTTTAGGAATGCACTGCCGTGGAACGTATATGGTTACTTCATCGACCATAATATTATAAATTTTATCGGTCCAAATCAGCCTCTACAAAATTCCTTAACGAAAACAATTAAAAAAGCGTGCAACAAACATAATTTTATTACAAAACACGGCCGCATGTAATTCATTAGATGAGGTCGCCGTCACGGCTTCGTAATTGGTGTAGCGTCAGCTGAATATGTCCGCGTCTAATCTTTGGGCTAACGTCTTTATAAGTTGTACTTATAAATGTGTAGGACGAAACTTGTTTGCGATTATATGTATCTATAATGTTGGTTCTTGTTCTGTTATTTTACTGATGTTTTAAGAACGAGTTTAGTAGAACATGTTTCTGATGTCAGTGGACTATTATAGAGACATTGGGGACAAATAATGAAGGTCTGCCAAGGACATTGATGAAACTAAAGCTTGTAATGACTGTTTTCGAACTTACAAACTTGAATTGGACATGTATCGAAGACAATAACCATAGTTATTAAAGTGTAGATACTTCAACATCTAATAATGAAGACTGCAATCCACATATTGAATAAAACCTCAAAATTGAACAAAACAGACATGCCATTTGCTATCTATTCAATCGACCAGCTTTACTTTCCAGAAACTCGAAGCCGCAATACAAATACGGTTCAAGGAAATTGCCTGTGCCGATGCAATTCAGTCACCTGATCACCAATGACCGATGTAAAATAAAAAAAACAATGAATGTTGTTTTAGTCAAAATAGGTGGCATGATCTAGAAATAGAGAATTATGGAAACTCTCAAACATTAGTTGAGTACGTATTTCTATTATAATTGCTGTGAAACTTTATAATGCTTATAACCGTTAATTCGAGTATTAGCACTGTAATTAGAGCACACCTATTCACAATGTAACTGAGCAATGCGAGTGGGGTAAAACGATAACACGTGGGCAGAACTCAGTGGGAAATATACACGGGAGAAGGGGTTGATTGCACGTGAGTTTTCAAATCACGTGAATAAGGGAGAGTGGGAAACTATTTTGAAAGAAGGTGAGGCAAGTTTCAAAAGATTTTCACACTTGGCGTGCTCCTGGGCGTGATGATACTGTTATAAGTAGCCACTAAGATGGTTTGTTAGTAGTAACAAAGATAGAAGTCTCATAGAAGAACATACGATCTCGTTATCGCATAGATTTTCTGAAGGGCCCAAGTGGGAAGTTCTCTTTATCAGTGCGCTTAAAAGTGTAGAATCGTACAACCGAACTGTCTGTCTGTTGCTATCTACTTCTACATATATATAACAAAATGTGTGAATTATGAGCAGGTTTACTAACGTTTATCTTGATCAAAGCACAAAATGGCGGTATTTAGTCCAACAGCAGCAAAGACAAGTGAAAAAAAACTTCTTAAAACTGAAGAGTCATTTAATTGAGACGAAGAAATTATAAGCATGAGTCAGCAGCCTAATAGAGTCGTTAATATTAACGGCAGTCTGAGATTGGAGTGACGAGCACTATTTCTCTTGTAAGTGACGAATTTTGTACACTCTTATTAAGGAATACAGTTAATTTGAATATAGTATATTGTCACTAACAACTGGGAAAATATTTAGTTTGAATTCCGCTGAAGGAATGAATTTGCAGCATGCAGTATGCAGCACTGCCCTCCCGCCCGCAGTTAAACGTTCATGCAGCAGAGATGCGATACAAAACACACAACACGCAACAAACCACTCGAATCACTCTCGAGATGTTTCACTCCTCCACGGAGCTCCTGATAGGAGCATCCCTTCTATTACATGCTGGTATAAAAAACTAAATTATTTCCCAGTTGTTGGCGAATGATTGTTGGTGATGGATTTCCACAAAGTAACGCCTGATTATATTCTACCTACATATATACTAGAGCGCTGTGGTAATGTTTAGGGTAATTTCATGTAAATTATTTAAATAAAAGGTTCAGATTTTGTAGAGAAAATTGTTTAGTATCAGTAAAAGGTTCTCGGAGAAGCCTATGTTGAACAAAGGTAAGGTAACGAACGAGCTGATTATCTTGCCTGATTACGAGGGATATAAGCTGGGATGCATTTTGGACTGAGTATTCTGGAGAAGCATCGTCAGTTAATAGATACGGAGAAAGTTTAAGCCTAAAAACTTGCTTAAAAAGAGCAGGAGTAGGAACGGGGTGCTTTTTAGTTTTTAGTCAGTAACAGTCTGACATTCCCCCGGCTCACACAGGCGGAAACAGTCATTCCAGGATTATCCCCCATTAAAAAACATGTCTATAAAACATTCGTCAAAGAATATGACAAAAAACAAGTCATTATTTAAAACAAACAAACATCTTTAATTATGTAACTAAATATACCGATAAAGTAAAGGAGCGGCAATTTGATTGAAATCAATTGATAAAACTTAACATGAAACAAACATGGATGAACTAATCGTATGATAATTTCCTAACGGTATGCAAATAAGACGGTATCGAGATGAATTATTGTTAATTTATTCGGTTTAAGTACGTTAAAAGGGCTCGGCGGTTTTCTGAGCGAGTTGAGATAACTTGAAGATCCGGGAATGTTTGGTATCTAAAGCTAGACTTGTGCTATCGTAATACTGCTAAATATGAAACCATGAGATTCTTTGGAAAGGTTAAGCAAGATTTGTTAGTATGACCTTAGAATGTTTTAAAATCTGTTTTGGAATTGCTACTCAATATCGAACAATTAGCATGTCGACTATTACTTACTACAGACAGCAGAGGTGACAAGTAGAATGATTTCACTTATAAATTAATTATGTTTACCGAAACCGATGACTTCAAACGCAAAAATTTGCATTACCCACATGAAAAAACGGTCAAGAGAGAGAACATTAATTTGTTTGATGACAAATATAAAAAGGTACGTGGTCAGCAAACTTCAGTCTTTGAAGACATATTTTCTTGTATTTCTGAATAAGACAAACGACATGAAAATAAAATAAGATTGAGCAGTAAACCCCTTTTACAAGACAAAAACAATAAAAGTCTCCATGTGGACGTAAAACGCGTGTAATCGTACCAGCCATGAAACTGGCGTAAACCGACAGGTACAAACCTGCCGACAGGTACAAACATTACTTTGTCTTTTTCCTAATTCATGGGGGGAACAGATGAATACTAAAATGGAATTACATTGTGGAGAATATACTATTGGGGAAGAAAGCATACGAGAGCGTGAAACTAACTTAGCGTGACGCGTTTAATCCCGACAGGATAAGGCATAGTCGGTATTCATGTATGAAAACTATAAGAGGATGCGAGCCAACGCTTAAAGGGAAACGTAAGCAGCAATTTGAAGGTTAATGTTTTATTTAGATGTTTCTGATGGTTGCAGTTTGTCCTGTCTCTTTGGGATAGAAAGGGTATCAATTGAAACCATTACACAATCACTTCTTGACAACCCAATTTCATTTATGGCTACATTCGGTGTTCAATTCATTGATTATCATTAAAGGGTGTTTGTGTATGAAGTTCACGAGAGTATTCTTCTTTGTTTATTATACGTAAAACGCTGTATGTATGTTTATTCTTGCATAACGTTGGTTTTCAAATTCCAAACAACACATTTGTCATCGAACTACAATTTTTATCAAGAGACCAGACGCTGAATAACATAACAACGAAACCAATTCCATAAACAATAAACTCAATTACTTTAGTATAGACCGCGAATTTTTATAGCCAATCCCTTTGTACGCAAATTGTAATCGTAAAATGTTCGCTATAAAACCCATATTGGATTGTTGTGGGTAACGGTAGATGGCACAGTTAGGCGATGTAGGAAAACTGGTACTGCAAGATAAGTCTGATGGGTGGTTGGCAATCGATGCATCTGCGACAAGAATAGATACAGCGGTCAACAACTTGATGATACCTGTTATGATGGTACATGATTTTAAGATAATTGGCAAGCTTTTAAAAGGTTCCGGAGAAAAGGACGAATCCATCAAATGATGAATAGGTTAACAAACTAAATGAACTTCAAAAATCTTTGGTATCATTTTATGAAGTGTCGTTAAAACTATCTGTAACTGATATTGGACGTTGCAGTGGTAATTTAAAAACCTAAACAATTTGGTTATCGGATCTATAGTTCGACTCATCAACTACATCCTGTATGAGATTTTCCTAAGAATGTAATAAAAACTTATTCAATTTAAAAAGTTCAATAGATATAATAAAACCATGCAACACATGTCATGAAACAAAAAAGCCAGGCTTCCATCCTGAACACATTATTCTGATCAGTATTAATTAAATCTATTCATTCATATCGTGGTTTGCGGTCAGAAGGAAGTCTGCCATATCAGTTCTAACATCGCTTAACTAACCTCTACTTGATATAAAAGTTTATGTACAAACACACAGTTATTAAGTTCATATGCCGTTTTGAAATTAATAGACGGTATTGCGGGTTTAGAAACTTACTTATAGGTGTTTCTGTTGTTAAAGATATTCAATAACATTTCCTAGAAGTAACCAGATGATATTTGTAAATTTATTAAGAACTCTTCTGGAAGAAATGAAAATGAATATTAAAATTTTTCGCAATGTGCTGAAGATGCAGTCAAAATCAAATGATAAAATCTATTTGCATTTTATTCAACTTCAACCACAGCTCATGAGCTAACTATGACCATTTCTAGTGTTTCCTATAATTACTAAATCCTATCATCATCACATAACTAAGAATATAATCAGATAATCAGATAATCAGACAAGTTTATGAATTTCAACAACATTTAAAACCATCATAAGCATTTCTCATTCATAAATTATTTTTAATGCACATTTAATTGACATCTCCACGAACAGGTCAAAACTTCACAAATAGAATTGTGGACAAAAAACTACTGCTTTTTAGTTGCATAGCAATAAGTATTAGGTTTTTATTATTATATTTTTTGGTGTCAGTGACTTATCAAACCGGCTATTGATATTAAGTCGCATTCCTTGTGTCTAATGACTAAAGCTGCGATATGAGATGTATAAAACTTATCTAGCTAATGCATTTTAGCAGACTTATTAAATGTCAGAGTGGCGTCTGTGGTTTCTAGTGTTCGTGTCGATATTATATAAAGCCTGTATTATTATTAGGCTTGCTTCTGATATCTTTAATTAATAAAGATCGTCAAGAATTCGATACAAGTATGAATCAAAATCTGTATGTAAAATTAAGGCAACGACGGCAGTAGTTGTCTTCGTTTTTAAAACAACGTCTATGCCAATTGAGATAGTGTACAAATTTTCTATTAAAACGCAATAAAGTCGACCGCTAAGTAACACATCATTTCTCTTTCACCCATCAAAGAGAGGTACCAATAAAAACTTACTAAATTAGGTATTAATAAACTAAAGTTCCATAACATGAAAACAAAGTAAAACTTCAATAAAAGCACAGACTGCAATGCAATAAAACCAAAATGGCACTTTTACGGTCACTCCTTGCGACTATGAATTCAATTACACACTTAAATTGCGACATAAGATTTCATTACTTTTGACCACAAAGAATATTGCAGGAGAAGGTTCACTTCTGCAAAAGGATCTCTCCATATAAGGACCTTTCCTCAACATATTGAATGACAAAACCTTGAGAGAACAAAAGAAAAGTTTTAATATACTTTCGAAAACCAAAACCAAGCAAAAAAGCGTATATAGTGTGTATTGTGTAGGGAGGAATGTGAGTAAATTTTATGGGTAACGAATCTAAAGTTACTATGTATTTATTGTTTTTGGAGACTCAATGCATTTACAGCTCATCACAGAAACTCTCCCTACAACAAGAAGGTCCATTCGAGACCATGAACATTTTAGACAATTGCAAGTTGGCACTGCCAAATTATAAGCATTCAAACATCTACTGAATTCTCTATTTCTACTTCATTAGATTTCAAAGTTGGATTTTCTGTAAAGACAATATTTCTCTAATAATAATCGACTAAAACGTTTTGATTTACTACTGCACCAAGAATATCTTAATGAGCCTTTCCACGCAATAAATTTAAGTTAACTTGACACGATGTCATCAAATTAAGAATAAAAGGGGAGTTTATTAAAAACTCTTTGGAATTACATCATTTTAATGAAGACGTTAATGTTGATAAATCTTTATTGATGGCTGTTCATTTGAGAGATAAATTGTTCCGTGGAAATAATAAGGGTGATTATGGAAAACATGAACTAGCTAATTTACGTTTAGCTTTGATGAAATGTCTAGTGTCATGCATGATTGTTTCATGATGTAAGTTTTGCAATGACGGCGAGACGTAAGTGTATAAAATTCCTATATAAAATTATTTAATCAAACAAATACATGACGAGAATTAAACATAATCAATAAAAAATATTGATCATGTCTAGTCTCCACCAATAACTGAACAATCTCTTGAGACACGAGACGCAAAAAAACAACCGTCGATTCCTTTGAAAAATTTAAAAAGGTACACTTGAATATGTACTGTCGAAAATGATAACAAAATAATCACGAAAGCACCCTACTCATTTAACGAGTGATCTTGAACAATAATAAGATGAAAAACAACATAAATAGATTAATATCTTGTACACGTGTAGCCAAAATTTAAGGTAGAAAATCGCTGAGTGGAAAATCTTTGGGAAACCAAAGTTATTTTACTTGAACAGAAGGGAATGGTGCCGAAATAAAATCTTTCTTTTGGTTATATTCCATCAATGTGTTCGCATTATCCATTTGTGGAGATAACACAAAGTAATTTATATTTTAGAAGGTTGGCTTAAATTTTGTAACGTTTTAGAAATTTGTTTCAGGTATTGCAGACGAACGAAGGACATTGATGTTAGACTTTGATAACTTACTTAATTATTTGTGTCATTGGATTTGATTAAGATCTTTTAGACATAATTTAGACGGCACGGTTGGCGCGGTGGCTGGGCAACTGGCTGCCGCGCAATGTGTCACGTGTTCGATTCCCGTACGGAGCAATTCTTTATGTGATCCACAAATTGTTGTTCCGGGTTTGGGTGTTATGTGAACTTGTATGTTTGTAAACGCACCTCCGACACAGGAGTAAATCCTAGTGTGGGCAACGTTAAAAAAAAAATCAATTTATACAAATAAAATCATAGACAAACACTATTAATGAATCAGCTGAAAACTCTGTGCATTAAAGATAACTTACTATTGAATATTGAAATGCTACTCAATTTTAACCTGAACTTAAATATCGTGGCATCTCTGTCATTTTATTATAAAGAATTTGTAGTGACAACTATTATTTTGAGTTCGAGTACGAGTTTGAGTACTTGAAGCCAGTAAAATTAAGCAAACTATAGAAGAAAGTAGAAACAAAACCAAGCACACCAATTACAAAATTGCACTCTTTGTAATATAAAATAAAAATCTAAATTTAATAAAAACCACAGGAATACAGCTAAAGACGAGAACAGGTGAAATGAATGTAATTTAGCGGCTGTGAGCAAGCTGAATAGTATTCGCATACCTGCGCAATATTGAAAAGGCAGGCATGATGTTTCAATGGAGAGGCATTGAATCCAACTGATTAAATTACTGATATTGATGCAGCATGAAATGTCTGTTTTGTATTGCGGGATTCAATGCCTCAGCCATATTTCCTGGTATTTTGTTTGTGTATTGGCACTTTGCTATTGTCTGGTTAGGTCGTTAATTTAGGATGATTCCTATTCCAGTTAATAAATTGCTAAATTATATTTAACACTTTATAGTATTTCAATAACTTACTTAGGTACAATTGCCATTAGTGTATGTTAGTCTCATTACTATAGACTATTGCGGTTATTGGAAAATTTAAATACTTAGCCCTAACTTCGAAAACGACTTCAATCAGAAACCGTCTCGAGTTTCTTCAATAAAACACCACCAAAAAAACTAGTTGCTCCAACAACCATAGAACTGCCATGCAAAAAACAAACCGAACATTTCAAGTAACCAAATTTGTTAAACAAACCTGTCTAACAGATTTTAAACACACCATTTCCTTTCAATGTTCATAAAGGCGTATGTCACAAATTAGTTCCAACACCGATCTGACACTATTTGTTACAGAACAGAGTAATCAGGGAAGTGAAAGTAATTACTTGAGGCAATTTCTGAGGATTGACAACTGAGGAAGACTCTCTATTGTGTGGTAACCCACTTAAGGTAGAATTGTGTCGTAAAGACAAATCACGGTAGCTGAAGATGAAATTGTAGATAAGATTTCGTTTGTTTATTGTAGCGATTGTAATGCTATTGTTTTCAATCAAAATCACACCTACTTTAATTCAAAGGCAATACAGAAGTACATTGTAACGATGACTAGGTAGTGAGTATTTATATTAAAGGACATATACACAATGTAACATTTTGATAACAAATAAACCTATCAACTTCAATGATCACTTAAAAAATTGTGTCACAAGGGATCATGGGCACTGCTAGAACCATCTCTGTATTAAAAACAAGTCCCAAAAATTATACAAAAGATATCTTGGAGACAGATCCAGTCACTTTGAAAGGGTAAGTATCTTTGTGTCCTGCCTCAACTGTCTGTCTAACATATTACATGGAAAGCAAAACATTCAAAAAGTACAATATCCTGAATACAGGTGAAGCCGTCAGTCTGTTGTTACAGAATCCCTTTGATGCTCACACCCACGTTAAATGGGATAATCTATTCTTAGCATCATGTATCTCCCAAAAACCCGTGTCTATTTTGCTACACACATTCACAACAAAAATAAATATAAAACCTTTGTGATTTTTCGACCAATAAAAATGTGGATATGCTGACAATTTAAGCTCTTGGAGCGAAGGGGATTATTTTGTAAAAACACAATATTTAGTAACTTGACTGTCATATACCAATATTGTATTACAAATAGGAACTGCTGAAGTAGAGGTTTGGAAATTAATCTGTCTGATATTGATAACCCTTCAAAATGGTCCCATTAGGCACAAAGTAAAAAACCGCTAACTCCTTTGTATATGACCTCTCATCCTCTTTGGTACACAAACTTTTTAACACAGACATTAAACTAACTGCTACCGAAACACTCTACGTGATACAAGTACTAAAATTACTAAAATTATGTCACGATAATAGCTTTATGGGGTTACTATGGAGTAATCGACAGTCACGAATTTCCGTGGCGATGTCGGAATGAAAAACGGAGTGTCAAGCACTTATCTTGTAGTGTAAATAGTGTCAGGTTTGTTAGGAATGTCTGATTGTGTCGCCAGATTACCACGTTTATGTTTTGGAACGACATACACGGCTTTCGGCTGTACTGGCTGCAGGATTGCGTAAGTTAGACTGAATTTTGCGTTTCGATTTAGCTGGGTAATTTGGTATATTTTTTTGGATCATAGCAGAGATTGCTGTAATGATGCTAGATCGTTTGGTGAAGTACGTCATAATGACAATTTCATTTTAATCAAAGAAAATGGTTTGCAAAGTATTGGAAGGCAAAACTTGCTAATACAATTGAGCTTGATGATAAATATGTTCAAAATAAGTAGGTACTTAGTAATATTAAAGGTAAACACAACAATATTATTACATTAAGTAAAGAAAACGCAGGAAACAAGATGATTACAAAAATTAATAACAGAATACATCTGAAATATATTGTACCTGTGGAGAATTCATACGAATTACCTTTGCTTCAGTATTAAGAAAAAACATTGAGTGTTTCACTCAGAAGTACAATAGACCTTTGTGTCTAACTACGTGATCCCGAATAGGGATGATGACAGGGTATGAAAAATGAAAATCTAATTGGTCCGTCAGTTAGGTAATGAAGAAATATTAGACACGTATTTTTTATTTTGTTGTATTAGAACAATACTTAGATAAAACGAATCAAAGTTTATGAGTGGGAGTAGGAGGTAGCTACGTCATTTTTTTAGAGTATAAATCGTACTCAAAAGTAACGTCATGCGATATTTCAAATCAATATGTCTTCGAAAGTATTCGTTTCTGTAAGATAATAAAAAATACGTGTCTAATGTTTTTAAATAATCTACCAGACGGGCATTAAAATAAAAATTAGTCAGTATTATATTATTATATTATACAAGAATTCAAATGCAAGAGACAGAATCAGGTAAGTCTAACAAAATCTTTAGGGAATTGGGGGACATAGAATGGTAGTTAAAATGACAATATGTATTTTAATAGACATAAGAGAAATGAAACTGGAACAAACACTAATTCTCTCACTGCAATTAACCTTAGTCATATGTTCTACAATCCTACAATTCGAATTCCAAATTAACCAAATTGGACCTTCTGTATCCAACTCTTTAACCTCGGATAACAAGAAACCCCGAAGCAATTTGGGGTTCCAGAGAAATTATTACACCATACAAAAGAAATATGACATTTATGTAACGAACCTAAGAACGGTACATTTAAACAAAAGATTGGCCATAATAATGGGCGCTTAATGAGTCAAAGGAAAAAAAAATAAAGCTCCGAAAATAGATAACAGAGGTTAAAGTCGTCACACAGTTAATTTAACAAACAGGATCAGGAGAAACTCGAAACGGTATGACAAAAGAAATTAGGAGACATTTTTGGGACTAATGATGCTTTAGCGAATTCATTTTCTAGGTCAAGGTTAGATGAGAATTAGATAATGAGAATAAAGGCAATTCTAATTTTGACTTTATATTCAGAATTATTAATATATTATAATATTATTTGCACCAGGGTCGACGACATACAACTTAGGTTGTCTGTATTGTACGTATTTAGATACGTTTGCGTTTACGTTTGCACGGGACCAGTTTATCTGGAAGTCATTGGGAAAGTGGAGGTGTGGAGATTGGTGAATAATATGATGATGATGATGACGCTGATTCAAAAATATTCCAATTAAGATATGTATAATATAAGATATGAAATGACGCAACAACTGGCTAAAGTGAATTGAATGCGTAGTTTATGAATACTGTAACATGGAGGCTGCAAAAAAGACGTATACCCTATCTGCAAACAACAATACACCCACTTTATAATCCAACAAACTACATAAACAATCTATTAAGTAACACAAGACGTAAATAGGAGAGGGATGCAAAACTCAATAGAGGGCAAAGTTAAGCTAATCTCCACACAGTATAGAGTAAATCAGTTTAAGTTGAAGTTCCTGTCAACAGCACAAGTCTAAGAGTAACAACGTTTAGTATACACCGAATAGTGATTCGAAACAACGTTTGACATGTAAATTAGGGAGTGTTTGTGACTTGTTGAACTCAATCTAATTGGTGTCGGATGGGGGTTATGGATATATAGGTATCGAATGTTAAAGATGGTTTATTTGTGTCCGATTTTAAATGTTTTGGGATGGAGCGAAAGTGCGTGGAGTTGATTTGTCAAAGTACAGTACCTAGATCCGATTTCTGGAATTAAGGAAAGCCTTTGTCAGGTTTTTATTGTATCAAAACGAAGCACGGAAAACAACTTATGGTAGAAGATATTTTTATAAGTTTATGATATCACGTGGATCTCTCATGAAGCTAAAACTTTTTTGAAGATATTTGAAGCTTAGCAACAAACTTTTTTAATTTTTGATCACAAAATTTGAATAGAAAGGTATTATCAAGACTTACTACTGTTCCACTATAGACAATGATGTAAAACAACATACCTGAAACAGAGTAAAAAATGAGATTAGAAATACATAATTAAAAAGCTGGACATAAGAAAATTTTTAACAATTTTATCCGACGTTGATGGTAATAAAACTTATATAAACATAAGCCTAATCGAAGATGAAAATAATGAAAAATTAGATGAAGGTGTACCATTTAGGACTTGAATTAATAAAATAAGAAGTAACCATATTGTGCCCTGGTTGCTCTAGAATCAGGTCAAAACTATTCCTTCGGGAAAAATACAGATGGAATTTATAAGAAGGTAAAGTCTCTTTCTTTGACAAGAGGATATATGTAAGCCTGTAATACTTCTGTCGACTCCTTTGAGGATATAGTGTCACAAACACATAGTGGCATACTACATTGTATTTATTTGTTAATTCCCAACAACGCTTTTGTACAGTCAGCAAATATATCACAAGGATAAATTTCACAGCCGCTTGCCCCTAGGTTTCGTATCCTCAGGAGAAATCATTTCGAATGTGTTCGCTTGGGGGTAGCAGAAATTACTCTACCGGTTACAGAATATATTGTGAACTAACTGTACCATAGGTGATTGTTTTTCGAAAAGGGTGATAGTGTTCCTAATACTGTAGTTTAAGAGCAAGGTAAAAGATAATAAAATGGTATCTTTTTGACGGATAGTCGATTATTATACTTTTATGAAGTTATGATTCGATTTCATGTTATTCTTTTTAGTTAAATAAAGAATACTTGGCACCTTTCGGGCTACTAGATGATTCACACTTCGGAAAAAAACAATCAATATTGATCTTGCAAAGAAAGGTGTGAAAAATCGTAAAAAAATTCACCTGGAGATCATAAATACCCACTTCAATGAGCTTCAGAGGAATAAGCCGCCTCTATCCAACCAATATTAGGATTAAATATATATGTTAAAGTGTAAGAAAACGAAATTCAGTGTTTACAAAAACGAATATTCTTCAAAGCAAAATGAAATTCTTTGTATTAGAAGATAAAGTTGAGATTTCATAAAATCCTAAACGAGATTATTAAGAAAGATAACAGGCGTACACTCATCGCCCCGAGAGGCTGTTTAATTAATAAATAGCCTTTGATTCGTTATTCAACGTTGTCTTGGAAAATCATCTTCGTTTAAACAACCAGGGTTTGAATTGAGATTAAAGAGAATTTCGCGACTTCTTCAACAACTGTAATAGGGTCGAACATGTCATATTGACGCTTAAAGATATGACCTTATTGTTGTTATGACATTTTTATTCGACAACTACATATTCGTTTCAGAACTATTTGAAAACTGTTGTTACATGTATGCAGTTTTTAAATACATACTTTTCTTACTTTTGTTTCACAGTTATGTGCCTAACGCAACATAAACAAATACTATCACTATTTCCAATTAAGGTACTACAAACCAATGAAATCACAGGATTTATAACCCTCAATCCTAAACAACTAATTTTGCATCATAAGAAGACGGTTGAAAGAATTCGTAAAACGATGAAGATAGAGGTAAAATTAGAGATAATGCCTTCAGTATTGCAAAATCAGAACTAACAAGCGCATCGGACATGCAAACTGCATGCACTGATGAATTTGCAAACGCTGATATAATCATTAATGAACATGATAACATTAATAATAAATAAATATATGCTCAATCAATAATAGAACAGAATCTTAAATAGAAGCAAGACCTTGCGTAGTACTCAAATATGAGTTTACTTAGAATACAGATGCAGATTGCAATGTTACTAGTATAGTTGCTAATGCTATACTGGGACTACCACAACCTAATGCGTCTATAAAACATTTTTATTGACGTGCACTTAAAGATACAAATTCTATGAACACTTAAATTACCATATCCGAAGAGATTACCTACATAAACGAGAAATAAGAACTTGTTTGCAATGTAAAGGAAGGTTTAAAATGGGTTACTAAACATAGAACTAAGTATAAAACTTTAGTCATTACTACAAGTATAAGAACAAGTTTGTTGTGGCCTGAAGGGGTAAGCAGAGATGTATTTATCAACAGGTATGTGGTAATAGCCGTGGGCTTATAATACCCTGTCTAGTGTCTGTATACTGTATATGCTCGTATGTGGTCCAATGGGATCATAATAGGAGACTTTGTTGAGATAGCGAAAGCAAAAACAAAATCCAATAATTCCTACTTATCCGAAGATAGTCTCCAAGATAGACTCGTAGCTAAAAAAACAGTCAAAAATCATTACATTTCCAAAAATCTTGCCCAATAACATGCAATTATAGTAGACAGTACCATTTAACACTTGTGCAAGAACATTGTGTGGTGTTTATGCAACTGCATTTGTAACAAAGGCTGACTGTACCTTCAACAGTTTACGTTGTTGCATACATATTAGATTGATTTGTGTCGATGTATGACTTAATTAAAAGTTTGTCATCATCTTGAAGGTAATATCAATGCAATGTGCTATTGTGAATTATGTACTTTTAACAGTTGGTACAGCTTTAAAAAGTAGTTCCAAGTTCTAGCTAAAATAGGAAATGGATTGTGTGGTTAAAGATGTCTTTGTATTAATATTGGAAGAAGATTTCCCTGGTAACTTTTCCTTTAGATTAGCGATGTAACGATACCGATACCGATACCGATATATCGGCCGATATAATCGGTAGGCCGATATATCGGCATCGCCGATACAACACGGCCGATATCAACCAGTTCGAAAAGCGCGCGAAACGAACGACGCGTGCGACGTTGCCGCTCTTAGCGTCGCCTCGCGTCATCTCAACGGTCGCTTGGGCCGGCCAACACACTGTCCTTCGGCCCGGCCCCACCCAGTGCTTGCTAAGCTTTGGTTGAGACATGTCGTGTTTCTGTTTACGTTACGTCGCCGCTTTTATTTCGTGATTAATTTTGTTTAATTATTAACACTGACTAGTGAGGACTGTTATAGTATTTATTGTATATAAAAGAAAATGGCAACGCCATTAAAACGTACAAGTTCCATCTGGAACCATTTTCAAATAAAACAGGATGATGATACAAAAGCAACTTGTTTATACTGCAATGTCAGCGTTTCTCGTGGTAGTAAGGCAGTTTCATCGAAGGGCTTTACGACATCTAACATGTGGACACACGTGAAGCGTTATCATGAAAAGGAGTTGAAAAACGACACCCCATCTACCTCGACCGCTGAGGCCGGTCCGCCACTCAAAAAACAAGCTACTTTGGAACACATTCTGGACAAAAATGTTTTGTATGATACTGATGACCCCAGAGCAAAAGCGATCACGCAAACGATAGCTGAACAAATATGTGTAGATATGGAGCCGTTCGATATAGTAAATAAACAGGGGTTTCAACGCACCATTAAGCAGTTGTGCCCGAAATACAAAATGGTTTGCCGTCCACATATCTCTGAAAATGTGATACCAGACATGTACTGTCGTGTGAAATCGAAAATTAAAGAACTTTTGCAAGATATTCCGCACATAATTGTTACGACTGACTTATGGACTAGCGACGCTTCTGCGTTTGTAAACGACTTTATAAGTCTGACTGCTCATGGAGTGAATAACAATTTTGAGCTAAAGAACTACTGTCTAGCGGTATTTCCTTTTGAAGGCGAAAGACATAGCGGTGAAAACATAGCTGAAAACTTACGTCAGTTATTTCAAGATTGGGGTATCGACGAACAGGTACGAGCGGTAGTAACAGATAATGCACCAAATATGGGGCTTGCTGTAACACAAGTGGGTGTGGAACGTATCAGATGTATGGCACACTCTTTACAATTAGTGCTGAAGGATGCGTTTTCGGGAGAAGAGAAAATAAATGAAATGATTACAAAGGCGAGGTCTATAATTGGTCACTTCAGTCATTCTACGTCAGGTCGTAAAATCCTTACTGAAATGCAAAAATCTCATAATGTTCCTTGTCATGTGCTCATCCAGGATGTCGTCACTCGCTGGGATTCTACCCTTCACGCACTTAGGAGGCTTCTTGAACAGCGAGTTGCAGTTCAAGCATCTTTACCCCATGTGAAATGTAGAACTGAATTGGCTACACAAGAGTGGGTACTAATGGAACAGGTTGTCTCAGCGTTGACTTATTTTGAAGAAGCAACAAAGTCTGTTAGTCAAGAGTCTGCTTGCTTATCTGACGCCATACCGCTTATCAACAGTTTGCGAAGAGTCTTAGAACGTATCAAGAACACCACGGCAATGGATGATAATGCTTATAGCCCTGAATATAATGATTTTATACTGCATTTGATAGCTGGGATCAATGATAGATTTGATTATTTAGAGAATGCTGAAACATTTATTTTAGCAACAGCACTAGATCCGCGCTATAAATTGCGAACGTTCACTCTGCAAACTACAAGCATGAATGCGAAAAGTATGCTAATTTCATTAATTACAAATAATACATACACAGAGAATCCTCATTCTACAGAGGCGCCGCGACAAAATCAAAATGAGATTTTCTCGGGTATCTGGTCTGCTTGTGATAGTTTGATAAAAGAAGCCGAGGACGACGAGCCTTTATCAAACATGTCTATTCAGCCTGAGCAAGAAGAGGTAGAATCTTATTTAAGATTTCCAAACATTCCAATCAAACAAGATCCAAAGATCTATTGGCGCCAAGAAGATAAATATCCAAAATTAAAAAATCTTGCACAAAAATACTTGTCTTACCCAATGAGCTCAGTTGCTTCAGAACGTCTCTTTTCAACAGCAGGACTGATACAAAATGATTTGCGTAACAGATTATCTGCTGATAATTTGAATAAACTTTGTTTTCTTAACAAAAATCTACCAAAAGTAGACTTTAATTACTGACTTTATGTAATATTTTTAAGTTAATAAATATGTGATTGATTTTATTTAAAACTAATAAACGATGATTCTAATTCCTTTTTTTAAATTATTTTTGGTATTTCATCCTTAGGAAATAAATAACTTTGAAGAGAGACAGATGTACGTCTAGGTATTTGTAGTGTCAATATTTTATCAACTTCCTTCAAATTTGTTTAACATACACAAAACGCTTAACTACTAACCCATCAATATCGGTATCTGTATCGGTATCGCCGATTATTTTTCTTTAAAATCGGTATCGGTATCGTATCGGCAAAAATATGTATCGTTACATCCCTACTTTAGATTTAAGAGGAAACATGTTATACAATACTTAGAGCAGTTTTAGTTTACATGAATGTAATATTATGTAGGTCAAATGTATCATCGCATAGGAAATTGCCTTTGCAGACGACCATTAATCATGCTTGTCGTAAGTCATAAATTACCGAGCACTGCATATTATTGCAGTCTCAATCAAACATCGTAATTATAATCCGCTTGAGGATTAGAGAAAGATATTCAGTACGCTGAAGCGACATAATATTATGGATGTAAAACAGTCTCCATTTTCGCCCCAATTAAATAATCGAAAGTAAAAACGCACTCAACCGAAAATAATTGCTCCACACACATGAAAAATCCTTTACAAAAATTCCGACAGCCACATGCAAACTTTAACAACACAAAGACGTTGTATTTTGTAAAAAAAAAATAAACATCTCTACGCTGTTCTGAGAATGATCATGCAACATACCTATTGTCGGCGAAACGATTCTAATTACACTTATAGTTAATATCCGAACAAAGAAACGTCTCGCGAACATTCAACACGCGATTCCGTTCACATAGTTAACAAAATCGATGATTTGAATCGATTTTGTTTTGAAACTCAAGTTGGAATACTAACAGTGTAAACTTATATACCAATATAAAACAAGAAAGGTATAGCAACTAAAGGACTGCAAAGGTACTGATGGGGGTTTTAATAAAGTAGGAATCCGATACTATCAAGTGGTTCTCTCTAAACGTTAGACGCGTTTTAAAGATATCTCGCCGAAGACAACAAAAAGGGACTGCAAAGGTAAACAAAAATAATTATTACGAAATACCAATTCACCTATCAAAACTGCTGATATTAATACAATATCTACATACTTAAATCACAAAGATCTGATGACGTGATATAAAGATACAGATCATTAAGATACTAATCTCAATATGGTTGCAACGGAACCGGATGCATGCGTTCATAGCGCCAAACAGATGATGCTGAACGTCCATTACCGGTCATCTTTTTATTCATACGCCGGGAAACTGCATTCATGCCTTTTTAGTTTCTGGACCATTAGGCACTAACATTCCGAAAACTATTGCTTTGATTATAAAAGCTTATTTAGAGGGGTTAAAAGGATGAACATTGTAAATGATGCAACAGAAGCTGACTTCTACATTTGATCTTTTGCTGAAAAAACATCTTTTGGCTGTATATTAAATCTTCGTAATAACGGAATTTCGTCAGAATTGAGAGATAAAAGCAAAGGATGGGCGATTTAAAATCATATGGATGTACGCAATGTCTTTATCCCCTAAGCTTGATCTTCAATTTAAAACAATTTAATTTATTATCAGAAATTACAAGGCAGACACGGATGCAAACACTTTTAGCCACCATAAATTCAATATGGCCGCGGCGGAAACAGTGAACGTCGGGCAGATGACGTTGAACGCGACCATTACCGGTCGCGCCTTTTTGCTCTTTTGGCGGGAGGCTGAACAGTGCGTGACCTTTGCTTTACCATGTGATGCACTGTGTTTATTTCGAGAGCAGCGTACTTTTCTTTTTTATTAGCAAGCAAGTTTAATGAATGAACGTACGATATTTCTTTACGTGCTCTTTTTGGGTCCTCAAAAGGAGTAAATACAAAATCGGTTTCGAGGTGAAGGTTAAATCGACAACGCTGAAGAACAGTGCTAAGATTCTAAGAAACGATTAAGACATCCCTTATCACTGTATTATTTATTTCATCTTAATCTTACACTAATAAGTCCAAGTACATTTGAATTGCTAAGTTCCTCTCAAAGGGACCAGCGAACAGTATTACTTTTATTTAATTTACGAGTGCCGGTACTCCCAAGTTCAAACAGAATCGCCAAGCAGACATGGTTGACACAAATTTCAACACAGTTTTCAATTGGAAAGCGCTACGTGTTTGTCTGACTTGAGACCAAATGCAAGGGGTTCGTTTTATTCGCTTTTAAATACGACACACAAATTGCAATACATTGTTCTTTTTTACTCTTTGCAATTCGTTTGGGAACGGTCTGAATAACCTGTGGGAATCAATCAGTTTTGATTTCGCATGTCAAATCAGAGCTTATTCAGACTAGGTATATCTAGTTCTTTGAATTCGTTATGTGCGAATTCCGTCTTTCATTGATTGGTTGAGAGCTGTATTTATATTGTATAGAAGTTTGTATTTCTCTTTACCAATAAAATAAATCAAATTGATCTTGATTCAGTTCTTCAGAAACTTTTGTTTCAACCGAATTGTCAATTCCAACTTCTTGACCTTTCAAAAAGGAAGTTATTTCGCTGTGACCTTTCTGAATCCCTGCAATAGGAAAACACTTATTGATTTGAACATACAACATCTTTTCATGATATTTGGACAACTGATAGGTTTATAGAAATGGAAATTGGAATATCTCAGAGTACATTTCATCGTCCGTTGCGGTTTTGGTCTTAAACTTTCTTTTTTGAGTTTTATGCTACTCAAAAATATCTTTTGGAGCGAAAACACCATCAACCAAGAGCAACAATCATAATAATACATACCAACCCCAAAATCGTGCCAGAACTGTCTGCACGTTCGTTTAATGACCTACTAAACTAAAATAGTAACATCCGATTGGCATGTTTCTCGTGCAAGGTTGAATGCGTACAATAGCACGAATAAGTTTGTTAGGACCATTCATACTGTGGCTAAATTCAGTCTAGACTTGTTCTGTTGACCTGATGATGTGATGATGTATTAGACACGTGGTTTCAGATTGTTTTAATCAATATATTCTTGTGCAATTTTCAAAAATCTTGCATCATCTCCTTTTAAAAGAAAAAGAGCCATTAGAATAATCCACAAATTGTGCTATTGATTTTCAATTGTTGTTTACTAGACCGGAGCGACCAAATTAATTCCGCTGGTTTGGGAACAAAAAAGAAAAAGTGTTTTCCTTTTCATTTGTAAACGAGCTCGAAATGCAAACATTTTCTATTAAGACCGGAGTTATACAGAATAGGTCCGAGTCCCTAGTCAGTTTCAGTTTGCATTTTCATAATTAAAACATCGGCAAAGAAAAAGTTCTTAAAATAACAATTAAGTACTTCGTCGTTCTTTCTGGGAAGTAAGAAAATAATATTTAGGTCAATATTACTTATACTTACACATTTTTTATACTTCTTCATTTTGTGCTTAGGTTACCAAACGATATTTTTTAAACCTCCAATATTACACAGATATCATCTTCAAACAACAGTGGGCATTGCAAAATCCCTTTAGTCATACACATAAAAATGCAATAACTACGGACCAGTGCAAAAAATATTCAGCTCAATTGCTTCAATTGGCTCAAAACAATTCCCACGATGACTCATCCGTTCATTCATCCAAATCGCTCACTCGCTCGTGAAAATAAAAACAGAAAAATCCAAGATGGCGCCGGTAAAGGACGTAAACAATCAACCGATATCCCACGCGTGTAGTTGCGTTTTATCAAATAGTAACATCCTGGGCAGTTATAACCTAGTGTGGGTTGATTCTAAACATCCGAAAATTTTATTGATACCACAACAATATGTGGTTGTTATATAGTTCTACAAGTGTTTTGTAATTATGACTACTGCTGCGTAGGCAAATATGTCAATAAAATTTTCATTATTTACTGTAAAGACCTTTAAAAGAAATACCTTAAAACGAAACATCATCAACAGTATCTGACCATTTACTGTTAGGCTGTTGAACACCTAAGGGTCCTACTCATAAGGGGTGGCAAATGGGTTCTATACTGCCATCACAAGACTAAAGTAAATATTGAGACTGTTCACTCGTCATTAATAGTAGAAAATAAGTCTTTATTTCGTTAAATAAAAACCTAATTAGAATTTAATTGTACTTTAATCCATTTAATAGACGTCTGGTAGGTATTAGGTCATTGATAAAGTATAAAATTTTGGTTGGTATTGAATGAACGTTTTATCTGATAATTTCGTGCGTAATAAATGTAATAATTGTGATAAATGGTTTAGATATCTTACAAATGTATGGAAATTCAATAACCTGTATCTAATTATGAATGATAACTACCTTGGTATTTTAAATTGTTGTCATCCAAATATTTTTTATTTCTGTTCAATAGTTTGAGTTTACAGGTAATTGTGGCGCTAGTGTCGCATATGGCAAAGCAAAAATTTTGTTCGTGAATTTATTTCCTATTTTTTTTTATAACAATAGGTGCATTTGTACTTACCGTTAATAACACCTTATCAGGCCAGGTATCATCTTATCATTAACTGTGTAACCTTCGAGCCTATCACATGTTAATCAGAATTTATGTAGACCCTGATAACTCCAAATTGTGTTTTGATTACAAGACCTTGTTCTATGTTTTGAATGAATTATTTCCGTACAAAAATATGAATAAGCGTTCACTATTCATTCATATTGTCCTTCGGTCTCTCTTATATATAGGTGCCGATAGAGACCACATAGGTGGTTTTAGTGATGTAGAAATGTCACACGCTCTAGTGATAATTCCCAAAAATGTAGAAAAACATGGTTATAAAATTATACTATAAACAGTGCAACTTCCATAAGAATTTAAAGTACTTCGTCATCGAGAAACTTGCACAAACATTCAATTTCCGCGACAAACTTATCATTTTAGTACTGAGACATGAAACGAAAACAAAGAATTGCGAGAAAAGACTAAAAAAATATATCATAAATATATCGTAAACACTCCTTATAAAACCGGGTTTTTATGAATTTCCTGTCATGTAAAACTAAAACAGCCTTGAGATATTCGTTTACATCGTATTAACATGTAACACGCAATAAAATAAATCTTTTAAATGATAACCGGCAAATCTACGACAGTTGATTCGCAATCTTGACAAAATTTTACAGAAATTAAAGTTTCGACCTTCAACAAACATAAAAATATCGTACGAACAAATATTATTCGTTAGATTTATTCATAAAATTATCAATCAATTTCACTTTAAAAACGATTATTTCACCGAACATTACAATATTCGCAAAAATATGCAATAAATCTTTCATACAGTCATGTTAGTAAACAGGATATTATATCAGATTGTCAAATCGAAAGTTGACTGAACGGAAGTGAGTCAAGCATTTGAAAGTCATGGGCAGTCTTATCATTTTATCAGCAAACACTTGAATGCTATTGCGATATTCTATAAGCCCGTAGATTAATGTACACAAAGGGCCAACGATAAAAAATATAACTCATAGTTGTGTGATTTCCTTAGTTTCATAAACGATATCGGAGTTTCTAGAAAGAAGCATTGTAAAACAGATTACAGCTTGCTTAAACATTTTGAAGGATTTAAAGGTCCCTAAATATATTGTCGACGTCCATTTCCTGATCTCCACAAATTCACAAATATTAAAATAAAATGGATAAAGTTTTTGGGTCGAGACTCGCGACCTCAGCACACAAAAGATCCCTTTTCATAATATTAGTACAATCACTAGCTGTCCTACAAAACCCAAAGGAAACAGATTGACACATTTAAACAATGATCGATTTATTCCATTCCATGTTAATAAGAAATAAAATTTTAATCGTAAACAAACAACAAACATGATTACGTTTCAGAATAACAAATTTTTCAAACAGAAAATTGGTCCGAATACTTCCAAGTATTTTTCAAGCAAGGTAATCAATTCCGCCAAGTCATTAATCTGAAAAGGCGGACACCAAAATTGAGAGTAAATATTGAGTTGTGCTAGCGAGCATCAGTATTACTTAATGGTATCAAACTGAATGAATGATAAACGTTTAGTGATATGGGCGCGTCGAATAAAAGATATTAATACACAAGACACGCCCATTCGCTAGTATCAATGAAACTCTACCATTCATGAGCGAGCGCGCGTTCAAAACAACGAAAGTCGATTCAAGGGCAACTACGATAGACATACGTTTACTCAAACTATTAATACATACATAGATCAGGCTCAAATATACTTAATATATCTAATTTTCTTAAGTCTCCATTATGTATTATGCGCATTTTTCTGTATTTTGTTTTCGTTGCTATTACGTCACACTATGGTACCTCTATAATGGAGCACATATATTTACTGATCTGAAACACGAGTGAAACATTGATAGCTATTTACTATAACCACAATATCACGTGTGTATTTTTAGACAAGTATTCTGAGTAGATATTGGCTTCAAATCATTTCGAGTTTGTATAGTTGGGAACAAGGTTATAGATGTTTCCTTTGAATGTTTTGACGTAGAGAAATGAATGAAAATGTGCTGTGTGTATTTGTATCAGAAGCTCATCTTGCAGGTGTAAAATATAAGAAAGATCTGAGGAATATTAGCAGTGTGTGAGGCAAGTAAGGGATTATGACGTATAGATGGATAGTATTATCGATCAGTATAAAAATAACATCATCGTCAACAGTCTCCCCAGACGACAACATATTTGCGTAAAGAAAAGGAAATTCTGGACGCAGACAAACAAAATATTCTTTACGTCCTTGTAGATACTTTTATTTCTGATGAATGGGTAATTAGGGTTCCATTTCTCAGTGGTGTCTTTTTTTCTCTCCCTAGACAACAAATAAATCTTGAATGATTTAAATATTTAAAATTCCGAAGTAATATATGACATGGTATCATCAAGACCACAAACATACCACACGCTAAATCATTATAAGCCCTTACTAAATCCTAGTTTCACTTAATGAACTATTAATGGCAGTACTGGTACACTTAGAGGATCTCCATTAATTTATTATTGACTATAAACCTGTTCCCAAGACGTTGATAGCGAGTAGAGCCTCAATAAAGATTAAGTATTAACACTGAAATCGGTAGTAAATCATGATAATCTTTGTTACTTCAATGTCCTTTCTAAATAACATTATTAAGAGCAATATTTCAAAAACTATTTTAGAAGAAAAACAGAAATATTGCAGGGATGAATGTGTAAATTGAGAAAAAGATTTTGCACCGTTAAGTTTGTTAGAAGATTTTCTAGAGGTCATAGTGCGAATTTTACCGAAACAATCCTAAATTCAGAATTCACATTTATTGGAACACTTAAACCGTGAATTGGATACAATAAACATAAATAACGAAAACTAAAAAAATATAAAAGTGGCGTTTGTATCCGATAACGGAAATCCCTTGGCACGAGTCCAATACGACACATGAAGTACCCACAATGGTAGCAAAAATATTCCATTCAAGACGCAAGGTGGAATAAAGGAAATAAAGGAATCAATGAACGCCAAACTTGGCACGACTGAAGCTGTACCGAAACTAAACAGCAATAAGATCGAGAATAGAATGACGTGTGAATTGGACTGAAATCCAGAAATAAGCTTCATCCCAAATTGAACCTAATCTTATGAGAAACAAAAGCGACGTTGGATTGGCAACGCATCGGTTAAAAATTGCAAGCATAGCGTATCGTTAGTTTTACGAGGGGTCAAGTTCATACAGGCGAACTCAATTGGTTTATTGCTTAGCGGGACTCGACGATGATATTTTTAACTATGGAAGTAAGGTCATTATTGGCTTTGGACCGAAGGGACACGGTCGTAAACACTGATTAGTCATAAGACACCATTTCTAAGACCGTAAAGGACTGCTTTTAATACTGAAACTCCGTCTAATACACACGACATCTCACCATCTTGAAAAAAATCCAAAGAAGTAGAAAGATGGGTTCTACTTTTAATCATAATTTTGAATTAGATTCAAGTAAGGTCATTCTATTGCAATCTCACGCAGACTTTGGATTTGGGACGAATACTAACATGCACACCTGAAAACCTCCCTAGCAGTAGTCACGGCGACCAAAACCACTCACCCTTACTTTCATCTCTCTATATCACAAGACACAACACCTATGGGACCCATACGGGAATTCCATAAAGACACAACCGCCATACATTGAAACAAATAAGAATTCACTTCTTCCCATAAAGGTGGATGACGTAAATCATAACGTCACTGGGGGGATATTAACATTTGTTACAATTTCGATTCATAAGGAAACAAATATTTGAGACATGTGAATTGAAATAGAAACGAATATTGATTTTGTTTGGGAAATAGCATATTTTTCCTTGAAACATATTAGTTTTTAATACTTAATTTGGTATTTGCATTACATAGTTACACCTTATATTTGCATTATTATATTTGCATTACATTGCAAGAAGAAACTGCATACCTAAATGTGAGATATTTTATTAAAAGGGTTTTCTCGAAAGAATCAAACAATTGTGGTGGCGTTACATTTACACCAATGACTCAGGCAAACAATGACAAAAATGAAACATAAGTAAACATTACAAGTTACAACATACTTAAATGATCACAGTTGAATGCGGCATTAACATTATAATTAAAATGCTAATAAAAGCAGACTACAGTCAAGAGAATTATTATACTTAAATACATAGTTAATACAAAATTAATTGACCGCGGTTGATGACCAAACATTATAAAGTAACAGCAAATATGGAAGCCTGGGTGGTTTTGGAAGAGAAAGACCAAAGACGTGTGTCGTATTTTTTTTTAATTTTAAGGATTAATAATGTAGAAAATATAGATATGGTGCAAAGAAAGCACCGAATGAGGAAAACAATGATGAACTAAGACTTAAGAATGGATACAAAAATTATAACAATGGTTGGAATTCTAGGCAACTATCTGATGAATGTACAGATTGTACGGTATCCTGGTTAGGCATCTAGTAAATATAGAATGTAGGTTGACAATACACTGTTTATATTATTGGCAGGTGTAACATTGGCATAGTCTAAAGAACATATTACAAACATTCATAATCTCTAGAAAGAAATACATTGTTGTATCGCAAAACCGCTGTCCGCAAATCGGATAAAGCTAAAATTGTGTTTCATCCGGAATCAATTGACGGGATAATAGAGTTATCAAATGGCTTAAATCTCTCCCCGCGGTCCTCGCCGAACGCCTATATCAAGGACATCATTTGAATTTTATCAATGGACGGTTTATGAATGAACAATTCACATTATACGAAAAGTTTTGAGTCTGACTTCGAATTTTTTTACATTTTCACGAGGCTATCTGCATAACGTGGTTCGTTTTTGGAATTTTTTGCTGAAATTGTATCACTTTACGTTTGATTTTAGTGATGAAAAAAGAAATTGAAATTAACGTTGTTATGAAGTATAGAGATAATAAAATATACAAAGCCAGTTTTTCGAAACATACTTCAGTTTACAAATATAATTATTAGGATGTGTGTTAGAAACACCATGAAGTGTCAGAATAAAGACAAGAGTTCCCTATTAATTATCTCGTACACAAAATACATACAGTATGTTTCGCTTCATGTCATATTGTATTATCGGCATGTCTCGAATTCACAACACGGAGCAAATCTGATTATGTCGACAATCTCCTAGAATCGAGAAAGGGTCCTTTGTAAAAGGGGTATTAATGTGCGTTACGTTATCGGTAACGTATTATGTTACAGTTGCAATTAATTTTATGTATGAGAAGTGCTCATTTCAGTTAAGTAGAACTTCAGAACTGCTACACTGACATTTTCATTCATTTCGGGTCAAGTTGCGTCTGCGAGATCGAATGAGTGCGAGCATTTTCAAAATCCTCAAAGAATTTTAAATCGTGCAGAAAATTGTTCATAAGTCTGCGAAAAATCTTGCAATTTCTATTATTTTTTATGAGACAACGCTTATGTATGCAAAATGATATACCAAGCAATAGCACATGTCTTAATAACATGAGAAAGGAATAATATATGCTTTACCCCACGCTAATGTCCCATTCTATTCAAAAAGCGTTTAATGGCGTCGCTAGCCTCTCACAAGACAAAGCCTTGGGAACTTAAAACGATATCGATGTACACCGTTTTCCAAGCGACTGGACGATCTCAAATGTCAGCATACATCTTGACATTTAACCTATCACGAACGCCGTTAACGTTTACTGCGTTATAAAACTGATCCAATAATAACTTATGATGTGCAAGTAACCGTTTCATAATATAACCGTTTTGAGGAGTCCATAAAGTGAGCTCGTAAAAACGGTAATATTTTTTACCAATATTGATATTACTTAATAATTTTATAGCTAAATACATTTACTTAATTCGGTTCAACGAATTTCTGAGAAGGATATTTTGGCTGTAAATCTTACGTAAGCAGAAGAAGTTTAATGCCAAAGTTTTCAAAGTTGAAGTTTCCCAGCAACATCATATTACGTGTAAGCGAATCCAGTTACCATGAACACGAAGTCAAGTTTATAATGAGCCAAAAATAACTAAGTACCTACAACAGGATACGAACAACAATCCGAAAGTTATCAATGCAAATATAACAAGCTTTTAAAGTAGTTAGTCATACGCTCAATTGCTGATACAAAGTCATATCTGGAGGTCGAACACCAGTAACCACAAAAAGGATCTCTACGGCGCCCCTGTGTGGGCGCCGAACTTGTTGCGGCGTCTCGCTCGGACGCTGCTCATGTCACAGAGGGTCATGGCGATCCGAATGATCCGCGGATACCGCACGATCTCCGGTGAGTCGGCGAACCTCCTTGCCGGATTACCGCCGTGGGATCTGGAGGCGAAGGTGCTCGCGCGTGTGTATAGCATGCGCGCGGAGGCACGTCGCCGGGGCGAAACTCCGCTGCCGCGCCAGATGGCGGAATGGCAGCAATGACTGTCGCAACCGGGGGCTGGGCTCGCTGCCATTGCAGCGGTAAGTCCCCTCTTTGAGGAGCGGCTTGAGAGACGCTACGGCGTCCTCACCTACCGCCTGACGCAGGTCCTCACCGGACATGGAAGTTTCGGGAGGTACCTGTGTCTGATGGGGCGGGAGGAAACGCCCGGGTGTCATCACTGCGAGGGCCGCCCTGAGGACACGGTGGAACACACAGTGGGAGAATGCCCTGCGTGGGCTGAGCACCGCCGTGCCCTCAGGGAAGTGATCGGCGATGGCGACCTCTCGCGTCCGGGCCTAGTGCAGGCCATGATGCGGAGCGAGGGGGACTGGGATGCCGTCTCCTCCTTTTGCGAAGCAGTCATGCTAGCTAAGGAGGAGGCGGGACGCGTAAGGCAGCGAAGCGCTGCCTCCTCGCAACCCAGCCATCGCGAAGGACACACCGGGCGTCGGGGATCGCGGGACGATCTCCGGCCACCGTAAGCGCGGGACTGCGGATGGCGAGCATGGGTGGCTCCCCGTCCGACCAGAAACAGACCCGAGCGTACGGCGCGTCGCGTTCCGCGCGCGCTTCAAAGAGCCATCAGACCACCACAGATGGGGCCCAATACGGCCGATGCCGATTCGGAGTCGAGGAGAACCTAACGGGTAACCGGAGCTCCGACTCGACGTGCAGAAGGAACGGGGTGGTTTTTAGTCAGTAAGAGTCTGACACTCCCTTCCGCCTCACCCAGGCGGGAGCAGCCATTCGATGATTATCACCCCTTAAAAAAAAACCACAAATAGGATAAAAAAATCTCAACCAAAGAACGTCGTGTCAATAAACTAAACCTCAAAGATGACAGGACAAAATCATAATTAACAGATAGAGAGTAATCATGCAACATTTAGGCAAGGCTGTCATAAATTTTGGCATCAAAAGCTCCAACTAATCACGAAGAGAACATGTTTGGAGTTGGCAAGTGTCAAAGTTTGACAAGTTGTATTGTACCCGAGCAAAGCAGCCGCAGGGATTTTAGGGGGTCCTAGTGCCAACGACTTTGTAATTTTAAGATAATTTCTGTTAGACAAAGTGTTGCTATTTGATTGTGTGGTTACTTCATTTATTTTATCGAATATAACTTTTGATTCAGATATAAATTCTGAATGGAAAAATTTACTGTCCAGAAAAGGTCCTTTCATAGCATCGATTGTATACATTTGTACCATTTATATTTTCATTTTAAAGCACAGTCATTCAGAAATGTTACGAGCCAGTAAACAGGCAATTTTCTCGACAACATCACAACGGTAGAGGCGGGCGTTACGCAAACACAGCGTTTTTCGTGTACCTACCGTATTAACAAAAATATAGCTGAACAAACAAGATAACAATATTATATCCTAACGATAAATTACTTCGTTTGTTATATTTCCTACGCAGTTGAAGCCTTGAAATAAAAGGAACTGTAAGGGACGCCCACTCTAGCATTATGTAGTCTTTTATATAACTGCGTATTTCCAAGTTACAAAACAATACTGAGAAATTAAAGTAACTGCGAAAATTGGGTTAATTTCTTTGTAGGTTATCAACAAAATCAAGAATAATATTATGTGCTTTACTGATTGAACTTCTATTTTGTTCCATTATAGATTTGTGGTGAATTTCGGAGAGTTGTTTTCTTTTATTAGTTATTCGAAAGTGCAGGAACTTAAACTAAAGTTGCTTGTCTTATGCGGCAGTGGTGATTGTGAACACAACGGACAGGAAACAGCGGATACACGACAGTGTACCTCACGCCGTGGTAGCTATATCGCGTCACACTGACAGTTGTGTCTACTACACGGACATAAATGATGACGCAATCAGCAAAATAATCAGACGGGCGCTGGGTGAGGGTGAGCAGGGAATCCTGGATTATAACCTAAAAATGGCAATAAAAAATAGAGATGCGCTGGTCGTGAGCGCTCTTCTGGGTGGGGACGGTTCGTAAAGCCGCACAACTGCTGAAAAGGTCCAGATATAGAAAAAAAAAAAATCCGGGATTAGAGTTGTTGTATAGATGTTTTGGTGTGTTCGCAAAAAAAAAAAAAATGTATTTATTAAAAATGTAATTAATGTAAAGTAATATAAGTTTATTAATAAGACTAATAAAAACCACTAGCACTACTGCAATTAGCTTACTGCCGCGTGGGCGGGGACGTCATGCATTCGTAAATGTTCTACAGTCGGTGGCGCTGTGGGCTGGGTCGTTCCGTTCCCTACGAAATGGTTGATCGGACCGATTGCTGGCCTACACGTCATACCCGTGAATGGGTGCCTTCTGCTGGAACAGGTCGGCTCGCTCATCGTGCTGGTGGGCTGATTCAGTAGGGTTAGTCTAAGATAATAAGACTATAATAATTAGGTAACAACATAAAGTATTGTGTGTAGTATAGTGGTAGGCGTAGCATGTAAGATCTTTATAAAAAAAAAAATATATTTGACCATAGAAAGTATGTACTTGTAATATGACAAGGGCACGGACACGAGTCCGTGGAGAAATTCAATTTTTATTTATTAAAAAAAAAAAAAAAAACTAAAGTTGCTTTAGTTATTCAAATATGTAATAGGTTTTCATTTTCAAAACATTATAATTTTCAGGGGCTTCGTTTCCTGAAGCAGATTGCACTACCTAGAATCTAATATTTGCGTTGGATGCTACAGGGAAATTGCTAGAAATTGTGAAATCAGAGCAGATTAGTGTACAGAATTTCGATTTCAACCCAGTTAGATAAAATTAAATTGTGGTTTTAGACTTGTGGAGGATAATATAGACTTGGACTAAATAAGATCAATGTAAATGAAATTGTTAGTAGTGTTTGGTTTGATAAAATTATTTGAAGTTATTTTAGGGACTCGTGCAGTAGACTCAGAAATCTAACTAACCGAAAGGTGCAGAAGTCTTCCGATTTGACACCGCTCAACTTTCGCCAGGAAAATATGATTAATGGCTGAGTAAACATCAATCTAATTAAGAAAAACTAAACATTCTTTAGTAGACAGGCAATTTACCATCAGTAACGTCTTCGCCAACAATTTTGCCTCTGTTTACTGTGAGAAGCATCAATCTATATCACGTTTCAAATTCTCGCCACGACCTCAACCGATAGCTATAACCCTGACCTTTCGTCCTCTAGCGTTACTGCCACTGGCAGATAATTGAAGAAAACGTCGGTATTTGTTTAATGCAATGGATTTTATCGTCCGATACCGAAATCTATCGCATGAAAACATCTGCTTATAAAAAACTACCTGATGATACCTACATGATTGATAAATAGGTTATGAAAAGGAAACGGACGAATTAAAATAATTATTTATTATAACCAAGTTTCACAAACAATTTTCTATTACCAAATAAAAATAATTATCCCAAAAGTAATACAAGACAGCTATTTACGCCGGCAACGGTTCCGTTTACACGATTCCGGTGCGGAACACTAAAAATAAAAACGCTATCTAAAACTGGCGACCTGACGGAATCCGTCCAGTTTTTATCCGCTCAAAACATCCGGCCACAGAGGAGAAAACAAATGAAATGCTAAAACACATTCTCTTGTGCCTTTATAGAATTTTAAATATTATTTTTTATGTCGAACCTATATAGCCTAAATACTTATTATGTCCTACATACCTAAAGATAATTTATTTTTTTATGTAAATGAATTATATATTGGGGATGCAAATATCCCCAATATATAATTCATTTACATCATAAAAATGAATGTGACTATTTTATAAAAAAAAATCTTTTGGTACCTAAGCCTAAATTTTATAAATTTTTACCAAGGATGGGATCCATAACGACAATCGATAACCAAAAGAACGCCTTACCATGACACGACAACAGCAGTAAAACAGGCAATGTTTGTAAACAACTTGGCTATCCATTTATTACCTACTCCGTGTATCTGGCAGACTTAACGACCCTATTCAGACGGGAGATCGTTAGTGACGTCAGGATCCTGATTTGACCCTGCAATTGTGAATGAGCGTAGTGTATGCATAAATTTTGCCATGACATGCCAAACGAGTAGACAGATCACCTGATGGTAAGCAATCGGCGATGGATGGCCATTATATAAATGGAGTTACAAGTTCGCTCTCGACCTTTTGGGAGCTATGAGTTTCGACTAGGGATTTAGTAATGGTTTGGAGGAGAGGTAGAGTTTATTATAAAACATATTTATAATTATCCACATGATATATTACCACATACAATGTTATTAGTAGAAAACAAAGTCTACAAATACATAAAACATTTTACAATTAGCAATGTTTGGCTTCGTAAAAACTAGCCCTACATATGCATGTGTGGTCATGAACGCCATTTTGTAAGTATGAAATGGTCACAATACCTAAAGTGTAACCCTCGCCTACGCCGTCGTTCGTGTTTCCTTGAATTGTGTCATCAAATGATTTTCTCGGGACATAATAAAGACACTCTAGAATATAAAATTCTCAAACGTAGCCATATTTATACTCGGGAAAAACAGAACTTGGGCACTAATTAAATTATGTAACACATGATTATCGTCAAAATACAGGTAAAATTTCAAAGCAAAAATCGTGAGACTTATCGTTCTGTAAAACTATTACATTAGGCTGTTTAGACCTTAATACAGTTAATAAAAATAACATTGTATTACGAGATTTAATGTATGTGTAGGCGTCAACCTTGCGTGCGAAAACGAATTTTCAAATGTCATTATGACGACAGAGTAAAACGCAATGTAGAAAATAAAATACATCCCCAAAAGAGAGATGTAGGAACTGTGTTTTAAAATAAAACACGACCCAAAAATAGAGACGTGGAATTGTTTAATGGGAGGACTGTGAAGTCAGTTTTTGCCCTTTTAGGACACAATAAACATACCTTTAATTACCCCATCCGCTGTGGACGGATGATGAAGATAGCTCTGTACAATTGCATTTGTTATTTTATTTTCAGGGTCCATAAAATATAATCCTCCAATTTATGCGACTCCAGTCACCTATGACACAAGTCAAATAATAACACTCCAGAGATCCCCAACGCGAGTTCCAATAACGCCGATCCAATCAATGAAACATCACCTTTATGGAACATAATAAAGGGGAGACATCATCAATAACCTCTTAAGCTGCACATTTTTCAATAATACACATGAACTCATTTAGTTACATTTTAACAGCTTATATCAAAGAGTCATACTTAAACATGACACATATGACTCCAACCAATATGGCACGTAGTACAGTAGCCAGCACATCAATCTACTCCGATGTGTCAATTATTGCCTTTGGATTTTCGACTTTATATCTAAACGATGGTATTAAAACTCTAATAATGAAATTTGACACAGAAGAGTGTCCTGCTACACATTGTACGTACATCCTTATATGAAGAAAGTTAACTAAAAGCGTTAGAATGCCAACAAAGCGGTTGCAAACTTCATCTGTGAGAAGTTCTATGAAGTATCAATTGTTTGCTTTTAAACTGTTAAAACTATGAGAACAAGTATGAAGTTGGAGACGATGAGATGACAGTAATGGATGTTTTTAGTCACAAAATTCAAAGTACAAACAGAATTTAGTTGTAAAGGATCTTAATGACGGATATAGTGTATAAAATATGTCTGAATTGCTTCTTAAAAACGGCAAGAAAATGTAGGCAATGCATTCGAGGATACTGTAAGCCCGAATGCTGTAAGAAAAAGGCTGGTAATGACAATGAAAAAGGAAATGATAGATGAATTTAGATGATGATGCTTTAATCTTGACATCAATGAAAATCTTAACAATCATGAAGTTGTTGGCGCATGTTAGGAAGGCCACAGTTCCGTCTATCTGTAATGTCTTTATTGCCAAATTAGCAAAATTTCTTATTTCTGATGAAGACAAAGACATAGATTATGTTACATAAAATAAGGTATGAATATAGAAAACACATTTCATAATTCACAAGACACTCTTAAAACGGCATAAAAACTTTCCTGAATTCATTTTACTGTTGGAGACGGCCATCACGTGCTACCGATGAAAAAATCGCATTAATTCCCTAAACGTACCGAATACGTAGAAAACTTCTTTAGTTTAAAAGGTAACGAACTCGGTGATATTTTCATATTTTCTTTTATTCATGAACTGGTTTTGATCGTTATAACCCCTCCAGATACTTTTAAGTGGACATACTTTCCCCTTAATGCGTACAAAGGTGTTGCAACACCTGTCATCCTGTTTAAGACTTCCTTAATGACTTTTTGCAAAAACTAACGGTGGGACAGTCATGCGGTGAGCTTGCTTGGTTAATGACCTTACAATGTTAAAACTTAATGTATTTGTATGTACAGTATATTACTGAGAATCCAAAAAAATATGAACTTCTTTAGATTTCTTAAATGAACTTAATTTTTGTTGAGCCATTGAATTCTTCATCCCGTCGAAAGTGACGCAGTTTTATCAAAGAAGCTTCAGAATGTGCCGACCTCATTTCTGATTCTTTGGGCAAGTCCGACAAAGTCTTATAATTATTTAATACAATATGTGGAGTTTCAACTTACTCATTGTGAAACAAAAGTTTCCTAAGACGGGAGCCTGAATATCTGCTTAGAAACTGGTAGGTATTCTATTGTAAAACGTATAACATGTCATATACACGTTCGCAGTTAGGCACGTAACGAATAAAGAGCATAATTTAACATGTTCAAAAGTAAAAGCAAGACCTCTTTCGAAATTTAATTTTAGGTTAAATAAGCTTTTAGGTGACACGTCAGGAAAATACATGAAAATGTTGGGCATTATTTTGTTTATAATTTCGTGTACGGAAAGGCACTTGAGTTTATTACACAGAACGTTGACATGGAAAGGATTCCAAACGACATAATGTAAAGTATGAAACAACCGCTACGTTTTAATATAATTTTTCATTTCGTACAATCAAGAATTTAAAACGAGCACGCCGAAAAGTAACCGGACATTCTTCGAGGACGATTCTTCTTCTAAGAAGACGCCAAAAGAAGTGCCAATTAGATTCTCTTACAATCACTTCTTACACGTTTATTTTTTACAGCCAATCGATGAAATCGACGAAAGTCGGTAATCATCGATATTTCGTGTCTCACCTTTTTTATATTGAGACGTGACTATTAAATCAGTTATGTTTTCTCAGAATCACACGAAAAAAGATTACGGAGATCCGCAATCGATTTAGGAAAATTACGAGGTACGAGTAAGCTGTAATAATTTCATTAGAACGATATAATTTGCGTTCCATTTCGTACAGCAGGTTAGTTAGTTAAGGAAAAAATAAACATTTTTTAGAACATTCTGGAGAAAGTTCACCTTGTTTTGCGTGTGACAATTGGGATGATGACAGGGTATGAAAATAAAAATATAATTAGTCCGTAAGTTAGGTAATGGAAAAATATTACACGTATATTTTTATTTTGTCGTAAGTATAATATATTGACTGCACGGTTGGTGCGGTGGCTGGGTAACCGGCTGCCGTGCAACGTGTCGCGGGTTCGATTCCCGCACGGAACAACACTTTGTGTGATCCACAAATTGTTATTTCGGGTCTGGGTGTGATGTGTATGTGAACTTGTATGTTTGTAAACGCACCCACGACACAGGAGATAATGCTAATGTGGGGCAATGTAAAAAAAAAATAAAAAAAACTTTGATAAAACGATTCAACGTTTAGGAGTGGCGGCTAAAACGTCATTTCTACGTATAAAATGTATCTATAAGTGACGTCACGCAACATTTCAAATCAATATATCGTCGAAAGTAATCGTTTCTGTAAGAAAATAAAAAATACGTGTCAAATAATTTAAAATAATGTACCGGGCGGACATTAAAATAAAAATTAGGCATCTACCCTATTCTATTAAAAACGTTTTAACTAGTTAGACCTTCGAAACACTGCCGGATTACCGCCGTGGGATCTGGAGGCGAAGGTGCTCGCGCGCGTGTACGGCATGCGCGCGGAGGCACGTCGCCGGGGCGAAACCCCGCTGCCGCGCCAAATAGGTGCGTGGCGGGATGAGCTCCGGCGCGATCTCATGGCGGAATGGCAGCAACGACTGTCGCAACCGAGGGCTGGGCTCGCTGCCATCGCAGCGGTAAGTCCCCTCTTTGAGGAGTGGCTTGAGAGACGCTACGGCGTCCTCACCTACCGCCTGACGCAGGTCCTCACCGGACATGGAAGTTTCGGGAGGTACCTGTGTCTGATGGGGCGGGAGGAAACGCCCGGGTGTCATCACTGCGAGGACCGCCCTGAGGACACGGTGGAACACACGGTGGGAGAATGCCCTTCGTGGGCTGAGCACCGCCGTGTCCTCAGGGAAGTGATCGGCGATGGCGACCTCTCGCGTCCGGGCCTAGTGCAGGCCATGATGCGGAGCGAGGGGGACTGGGATGCCGTCTCCTCCTTTTGCGAAGCAGTGATGCTAGCTAAGGAGGAGGCGGGACGCGTGAGGCAGCGAAGCGCTGCCTCCTCGCAACCCAGCCATCGCGAAGGACACACCGGGCGTCGGGGATCGCGAGACGATCTCCGGCCACCGTAAGCGCGGGCCTGCGGACGGCGAGCATGGGTGGCTCCCCGTCCGACCAGAAACAGACCCGAGCGTACGGCGCGTCGCGTTCCGCGCGCGCCTCAAAGAGCCATCAGACCACCACAGATGGGGCCCAATACGGCCGATGCCGATTCGGAGTCGCGGAGAACCTAACGGGTAACCGGGGCTCCGGCTCGACGTGCAGGAGAAGGAACGGGGTGGTTTTTAGTCAGTAAGAGTCTGACACTCCCTCCCGCCTCACCCAGGCGGGAGAAGTCATTCGATGATTTTCCCCCCTTAAAAAAAAAAAAAAAAAAAGACCTTCGAAACAACTATTTCTAACGGGGTTGGTATCCAAAGACATTCAGTCACAAACATTCAATGTGCTATCGTTTCCGACCGACATTAGCGTGTGTGAAGTTGTGTCACTGGATTGGAAACGACTCGGTCGGTTGAGCTCGAACAACAGTAATGTATCAACTGGTTTCCGCTGTGTAGGATTATGTTATGTGACTTAATGCTGATCGTGTAATGAAGCAGGTGGGGAGATGGGGATACATGAAGCTCTTTATCTGTTAGATAATCTACTAATACATCAGGAATTTCAAACGTTCCTAGAATTTTCGGTGCTGATTAATTCTTGGTACCTACAAGAGATAAGAGAAAACAGTATTTGTTGAGGAGGATCTAACCATGTAGGTACTAGTCCATCGCTATATTTTGAGTAAAACCTACTTTAGTCTTCAAAATCTCCAACGGAGAGTAGAAAGAAAGATGTAAATGTACCAATCATTTCACTGTGAATCCGAGTGTAAAACAATTTAACGAATATTGAGGGAAAAATTACGTACATCTTCATCCCCGTTACAAATCACATCAATACATTTCTTTGACACATTTCGTATCAAATAATATTTACGTAAGTTTATTTATAAATATAAAACAAGTGGGAGATTCGTGTGGGTCTTAAATACCCATTTTGTGTAAATGTAGCGTTCAACGCTGTTTCTGCAAAAATTGTGTTGGTTGGCTTAGTTATTTCTAGTTTTAGGGGAATATTTCTAGACTTGTCGTTGGAAGGGAATTGAAATACAAACTAACATTGTAACATGATTTTTTTATTGTGGGGACACAAGTTATGGAAGAGGAACTAGGTATTTCCATGCTTGAATTTAATTCTAGTAACCAACTCGTATTTTGTTCGCCAAATACATAAATACACAATAATGAGTAACTAAGTTTACTGTAACACATAAATATATAGAAGAAGTTGAAGAACTATGAAGATGAGAAATGAAATCTCCGTTTTATATTCTAAAATGTCATACAATTTGGCTTTGTCCTGTATCGAACACGCGTCTTTTAATTAGTTGGGATTTGGGCCCAATAAATAAAATATCATATCATATGTAGAACACAAGATTAGATTTCTGCCCAACGCAAGCGGAGTAATAAGTGGGGGAACCATCTGGGATAAAATCGAATTGTCAGTTAATCATCACAAAACATTCGAAATATTATCTTTTATAAGCTACCACCAAGAATAACCTATTTAAATCTCCAGGAAAATAGTCAGTTACTTCAGAAATGAAACAAACGAAAAATCAATTAAGTACTTAGCAATTCTATGAATTCATTTAATTACAAACCAACTGTAGGTATTGTAACGTGGGCTGATCAAATAACTACCTAGAATCGACACCAAAAAGTGGAAAACGAAATATTTTCCGTCTCTCTCTATACTTACTCCTAAATTGTAAAGTACACGGTCCAAAATGGTTTCCTGTTAGCATTTCCATTGGTTCAAGTTTAATTACCTATTTGGGCAACATTTTTGAGTAACTGTACAATTCTATTGCATTCAATTGCAACGGGACTCTGCAATGGAAGGTTACACATATGTTTGTCGCGGAGAACCTAACGGGTAACCGGGGCCCCGGCTCGACGTGCAGGAGAAGGAATGGGGTGGTTTTTAGTCAGTAAGAGTGTGACACTCCCTCCCGCCTCACCCAGGCGGGAGCAGTCATTCGATGATTTCCGCCCTTTAAAAAAAAAGTGTTTAGCAAATTCTGTGGCATATTGCGGTATAACCACCCGTATAGTTTTGTTGTGAATTATTTTTTTATAGACAGTTTAATTATTTAAACTTCTAGTGTTTTTTATTTGGGACCTGCCCGCCACAATCTGAAACCTCTGCAACTCCTGTAAGCCAGAATCTACGGTAGTTCAACCATGAAAACACTGGAAAACTGAAGTCCCTCTTTGATCCCGCAACGAAATTAATCAGAAGATATGATAAGAGAAGATGAAAAAAACTTCTACGTAGGTAATGGATTTTTATACAAATAATAACAATGTAGAAATATTATGTTAAGATAATTCCCTCATGAATTTTTCAAACCGTGAAAACTAGTCGTCCCGAAAAAAAATTTTTGAGAAGAACATTTTGTTAAGTAAAAATTTGTGAGAAGTTGGAGGCCAAAGGTAGAGGATCTATATAAAAGATATTAACTACACCAAAACATTATATTTTAAAACGATGATATTATAAGTAGGTAGGAATATAAGCAGGTAGAAACATTTTATCGACACTACAATCACAATTTTAAGTAAGAAAATGAATGATCGACTCGTTTAAAGATTATTGATAAAATATTACACATCCGGCGTTATAATGCCTAATATCAAATTAAGATTAAGTACAGTTCATTGAGAGATAATATTACATTTTTATTGCAATTTACTATCGATAAGGCGACGAAAGGAAACGATTAATTAATTAAAAAGAATAAGTAGGTATGTTGTATGTATTTATTGCACACTGCCTCTTTTGAGTTTGATTGCACTCGTTGATGTAATAATTTGATTGTCAAAATTGAATTACTGAAAACTGGAAAGAATGCTTGTTGTGTGATATATTTTTTTTTATTTTCATGTTCCAAAACAGTGATTCGTGAAACCGGGTTCCCCTGAAATATACTTTTTTTAAGAGGGGAAAATCATCGAATGACTGTTCCCGCCTGGGTGAGGCGGGAGGGAGTGTCAGACTCTTACTGACTAAAAACCACCCCGTTCCTTCTCCAGCACGTCAAGCCGGAGCCCGGTTAACCGTTATGTTCTCCGCGACCCTTGAAATATACTAGGTCGATAATTCAGAGCTAAAGTTATTTGAACCAAAAAGGTAGGTGTACTTTTGAAAATGCAAAACTAAATAACAATATCTGCCTTTCGGAAGCTACCAATTTACTTTGTACCATGCATTATTTGTCATCCTACAAATCTAATATAATAAGAGGTAGGCCGGGTACCAAACGTAAGGTACATAGTATTTTTGACTTCATGCCGTACCTATTGGTTATTCAACTTTACATAAATCCTATAAAGTTGAAAATCTAAAGAATTATGACAGAAAACACCTTTAACTCATTGAGTACCGTCATTATAGACACAATTCAAGAACAATAATAGGTTGCGGCCACCGGTGACTGCTTGGTGTTTGACAGTTTAACCGGCTGTCTTCACATGAAATTAGTATTGCTAGTTCTTAAGTCTACCTACCTACTATGGTAATAATTTTGGTTTTAACCCGTTGAAATCCATCCCCTAAATGTGGTCATACAAAAGTAGTCTCTAAACACAAGAAATAAGGTCTATAATGTAATGTAATATTAGTGGAAAGAGGTCACCGGTGACCGCTTGGGGATTTGAGGGTTAAAATAATAGACAAGTTGTTATCAAAAGCTTATTGAAATCTTTCCAAATATCACCATAGACAAGTACCCACACCTGCCTGCACTCAAATATGTACCGACATGACATTTCACCATAGATAAAATCGGTACCTACCTACTTAGGTTTTTTCAGTCAATCCACCTGATAAAAAAATTTTGATAACCGAGTCCATTCATAAAATGACTTATTTCCTTTCGGTTTTATTTTATGAATGGATAAGACGTAATCTTATGATTTGCGTCATAAAATACAGTTTTACCTGTTGATTGATTGGTATTATAATGATTGATTTCAACTGACTGCTAAGTTACGTGGGGTCTTAGAAAATTTTGAGATAACAACTTCCTTTGTTACTTTGATAAAAGTTGAATCTAATAGTAATGATTTCTTTCATATGATTTTGTAACATTTCTAGTGGGATTGTTTGTCTAATAATAGGTATGTAAAATAAAAAAAAAAATGAAACCAGAAACATAAGAAGTTAATTCATTAAAATCTCTCCAGCAGTTTCACAGATAGGTATTAACAAAATTAATTATGAAATCTAGGTACTATAGAAGTTACTTTCCATTCATGTCCTAACTCAGACGCCATCTAAGGCTCCCATTTCACATATAAACACTAACTAGATACAAAAAATATCTAGATTATACAGTAAAAATCTCCATTAGTTTCCCATGAGAAAGCTGTGACATTCAATAAGCAAGTGTTGCATGACATGTGAATTAAAAACCTATTGTTTTATGAACAAAGTTAATTATCAATTGTCAGGGAGATTCTATGACAATGGTGGTAACATGTTTAGCTGCTCTAGGAAATAAGATCTTATTGTTGCGATAAAAAGTATTATTATGGCTGTTATCCTTGATGTGAAGAGAGATAGAAGGTTATTTTCATTAGTTTTTTCTATAATAATAGTAAGAACATTGAATGATAACACTGAAGATGCTAAAGTACAGTTTAAAATGGAAAAGATTTCCAAAATTTTATACTTGGTATTTTAGTAAGCAAGCACTAGATGACTAGAATGAAGAAGTCAAAATATTAGGCACGTGAGAATGTGTTAATGCCATATGGCATTCTCTTATTATTAACATTAGAATAAAATGGCACATTCAGAGAAAAATAGGTAAAGGAAATAAGTTTGTGCCCTATAATGCGTAACAGAGTATTTTAGTCATGTGAAAACATGTACCTAACTATACAAACAAATAGATCAATTCTGTTTAGAAAATAAAAACTTAAAACTGTGTAATTCCGAACAAAATACTAAACATTGCAACAGTACAATGAACTAGGTAATCTCATTACACAAAATTGCAAAATATAAATACAATAATACAAGGAAAAAACATGTACACCTGTTCGAGCGCATGTGTGTGCGAATTTTCATAAACAATGTTAATAGAAACACACACACATACAGAGATTACAAGGAAAAAACTTTAAAACAATAGCTTTTCCATTTCAGTAAAATTGATATTAGATAAATAGTCACTATCTTTGTTTTTAAGTTGTTTTTTTAATTGACATGATTATGTTTATAATAGGAACTAATAAGATTTAACACTGGCAGAATAGAGAACATTATCTAGATCTCTGATCCTGAGTACAGTTAAAAGGGATACAAATACATTCAAGAGATCTTGTTATGTGCATCCCTCTACAATTATGCTCGAGAAGAGATCTCCGCTTGGGTCTATGATAATCAACCTTCATTTTTTAAACATAAATATGTAACCCAATGACTGCCTCATTGGCCGAGTGGTCGCAAGTGCGACTGCCGGGCAAGGGGTCTCGGGTTCGATTCCCGGGTCGGGCAAAAGTATTACTGGGTTTTTCAAAAAATTCCCAGTAGTAGCACGGAGTCTGGAATTGTGCCCGGTATATGGCAATAGGCTCACCCCCTATTACATGGGACTCATAACATAAATAGTGAAAAGTGGGTGTTACATTGTACAGTGGCATAATGTACACCTCTGCCTACCCCTTCGGGGATAAAAGGCGTGATGTTATGTTATGTTATATGTTATGTAACCCATTAAAAATATGAGACATTATATAGAGACTGGGCAGTAACTGTCATTGTTAAACCTTTTAAAAATGTTGATGTATCATCCCCTAAATATGTTTATACAAAAGTAGTCTCTAAACATCAGAAATAAAGTCTATAATGGTGTTAGTGGAAAGCGGTCACCGGTGATCGCTTGGGAATTGAACCAAGCATTGTAATTATAGAAAATTCTCCTATGTTAAGGATACCGATAGCAAGTAGTGGACTTTAAAGACTGTTTATGTGAGTATTAATCAACATAAGATGTACCTGAATGTTCATTGACAGTAAATTGATAAAAGTTAGAAATCATCAAAGCAGTACACAGGCTACCTAATGCCTGCCAGTTTCATTTTATGAGATGAATAGGAACATCGGAACCAACAAGACAAAATCATTCCTAGTGATTTCTTGGCTAATATAAGCTCAAGTGTTGAAAACGAGTTGAATACCAGTGTTTTAAATAGAATGATATCCACTTGAATTATATTAATCAAAGATTTTGTGTGGTATGTGCAAATAAGGTACTAAAATGCCCAGTGTTCTGTTTTCAAATAGAGAATGCAAAACTAACCTGTTTCCAAAGTTAGTCCTCCAGAACTCCGCGGCATCGCTCTTCGTGATGCGGAACTGATCACCGGCAAACGTTCCGTTCGGAAACATCGCCTTCAGCTCACTCAACATGTGGCTAAACACCAAACTGAGCTTCGTCAGGTTACGACGGTAGTGAGAATTCTCATCAAACATCTTCTCCTTCCCTTCCTTGAACAACTTTATAGCCTGCTTACATTTCCGTATCAAATTAATTATAAATATGTTAAAATGTTCGTTACTGTTCAACGCCTGCATATTGTCCTCGTACTTCGAGTAAATAACACGCAGACGCTGGTACGTATCCGGCAGAATGTCCAGAATAAACGGCGGACTGTTTTTCAAATTCATCTTGTGATGCTGACACAATTTTACAACTTTATCCATCAATTTCCAAGTCTTATCCAATGTCCTTTTATCGGTCGCAAGTTTAGTAGGGCATACCGCGTCCGAGAACGCCCCGTGCAACTTCGAAAATATCGAAGATATATTTTTCTGTTGTGATTTGTGACGAGGGGCCGCCATATTGAAGAGTCCGATGACATACAAATGAAAACAACGTTTTTTAACACGACACTAAACTCAAAACACATGCATCACTTAATAATAATGTTGTAAAGCGCATGTCTTCTCATTATCACATTATCGAACCACATTTACGACACAAATAACACGCTATACAACGATCGCCCACTGACACATCGGCGACGCGTATGACAATTTGACAAATAAATGAATGAACTAAACCAAGTGACAGAAAATAAAATAGGTTGGTTTGGAGGACAACTTAGTGTTGCCATGTATAAGTTTATATTTCCTCCAAATCATGTAAAATTGTCGGTTGAATAAATGTAAACTTAGTCAAATTCTCTTATTTTTATTGTATTATATTACTGAAAAGTTAGTAGTGATTAATGTTAAGTTATTATTTTTATTTTACTTAGGGATATAATTTGGTGAATTTAAAATTAATATTATCACTCAAAGTTTTATATTCGGTAAATAATTACAAAATATTATAGTGTGCCTAATATTTTTATGAATTATCTGCCATACAGATATATAAAAAAATTGTGAAGATAACAGCCCTAATACTATGATTAAATGAACAATTTGTATAAGTTCTTTAACATTACAATCCTTCTTGTCATCGCCGGTGTACCAGCTGTTCTGGAACCAAAGGGTTTGGCACGCGACGATGGTAAGAGACCCGACGGTATGTCCATTATGCCCTGGAAGCTGGGAAAGTCTTTGGTGTGGGACGCAACCTGTGTCGACACCCTTGCACCTTCTCATCTTCCAGTAACGGCGAGTTGTGCTGGTTCGGCTGCTGCCTCTGCAGAAAACCTCAAGCGGCGCAAGTATAACCTTGCTGGTAGTTATATCTTTGAGCGGTTTGGGGTTGAGACATTAGGTCGGTGGGGTCCGAGTGCGCTTAAATTGTTCAAAAACATTTCGAAACGCCTGGTCGACACATCTCGTGACCAGAGGGCTGGTCTTTTTCTCGGTCAGAGATTAAGCATTGCCATACAACGTGGCAATGCTGTCAGCCTTCTGGGTACTTTCCCCACTGACGTCGATGCGGACGAGTTTTTCGATGCCTTATAAATAGTTTATTTTTCCTATAATTAATTTTAATCATAAGTTGTATATATTTAATTTAGTAATATTTAGTTTTAATTTTATTTATGTAATAGTTGTTAATAAAGATATTAATTTTATTCAAAAATATAAAAAAAAAAATTTTTGATAAGAGTAAGCCATATGTTCACCTATCTTTTTAAAGAGAAGGGGGAAGAGGGGGAATAAAATACTTCTTCCCATAAGTAATAAAAATTAACTTTAACCCACAACCAAGGCCGGATTATTTAAAGTGTTAATCATTTTTTGAAATGGTTACAAAACTAATCATTATTCTAATTTTAATCAAAATAATTGCAATACATGAGCAGAATCGGGAGTGCGTGTATTGTTTTAAGGAAGTCAAGGAATAGCAACAAGTTAAGGTTAGTCTCTGATTACTATTTACACATTTTAATTATTCATGTTATCATTGTAAATGGAAAAAACCTTCGTACACTTTTGATTCTATGAGTAAGTTTGTTCGGTAACAGAAGTTAAATTAACGTTTTTTACGATAAAGGTAGGTAATAAATCGTTGTGAAAAATGCTATTTGACAATTAAATATTCTATTTTTATTTACAATAGATATATAGGATAAATTTTCAAACCTACCCTACTCTGGAATCATAATTTTAATATGGCAATGTTCAGTCTATCACGTTTTGATACTGCTGTAGGTTTATCGTTTTATTTCAATATTTCTTATCTTATTGATTTGTGTTATCATTATCAATGAATTAATTGAAATAGATCTTTAGATTACAGCTGAGTATTATAAGTATATAATTTCGTAACTACAGGTTATTTTATACATGTAATAATTAAAAATTACTATCTATGTGCTGCCATCTAGTATACAAAAGTTCAGATAAAGTTATCGGTGTGCTTAACAGATGGCACTAATAGTCTAGATTCCATTAATGTCACTAAATGTTCATAGATGGCATTAAAACCAATTTCTGTATATTTTAAAATTTTATTTTATTTACATGAAGTGAAGTTTCATATAAATGTTAAATTAGAGTCCGTATACATTAAGAAAAACACTAGAACGTGGTATATTGGGGATATAACAATAAATATACAATAATTTATTCTTCTTCTTCTTCTTCAGCAGGTTCAGGAGTAGTGGAAGTAGTGCGTTTCTTATTTTTCCTTTTGCGGCTGTGTCGCTTGCCTTTCTTGCTGCTACTGAAAGTCAAAGAAAACAATTTATTATTTATTCATCTTTAAATCACACAGGTACATAAGTATTTTATAATTTAATCCCCACAACACCGTTGCAATGGTTTGACTGTGGGATCAAGTCACTAGGCATTACAAGTAAGTGTACTTATAAATATTATACTGGCGTTGAAACTTAGGTATACCTATAGACTTTAAGACATTTCTAGGTAATATGACTTACTTACATGTATAAAGATATTAAGTAAATTATTCATCCATTTTCTTACACTCTCAAGTCAAACAAGGAGAGAATTTGTGAAATAAAACCTATTTAAAATGCGCTGCTGTTAAACACCTATAAACTCGATCGACCTATGTGCGTCAATTGGAAATTTTGGTGCCTAGATATTATTGGATTTTTTATTTTAAAAAGGATGTACGTAATTATATATGGATCTCTCCCGACTTGGGTAAAGCAAGGAGTATCAGACTCTTACTGACCAGAAACCTGTTCCCACTCCTGCTTCGAACCGGAGCTACGACCAGTCCTTACCTTTTTGCGCAGACCAAATTTACTAGAGTCGCAGTAATGATAAAATCGAGTTAAAAATAATAATGAAATAACTGCAAACCCTACGCCAAATGATAGGCGTGATGCCTAATTATTGCTTAAGGTTTCTTATATGTATTTTATTTACTATAGTGGAATATTGGTAGGTCAGGTTAATATTATTATTAGGGTATTTCCAATTTCTAGAAAGTGTCTCAGTAACAAAACTAAGTCAGTAATTGTGCCCGGTTTATGGCAATGACCCATAATATAAATGACGAGTAGTTACAATATATAGAGGTAGAGTTTAGAGATTTATAGGTATGCCGTTATGTTTATGTAAGGTTTTCATAAAGTAATCATTAGTAACTTAACGAAGTAGAAAATGATAAAACTAAAGTTGTATCATTTTGGGCACAAAAATGTAGTAAGAGAAACAGAATGGAACAAAATTAATCACAGAAACAGAATAAAAGGATTACTTACAAGAACAAAATCAAAGAAGACAGCTGTTCTACTAACATCGAGAGTTAATGAAATGAGTTTATTAATAACAAACAATAAATACTTAATAATTATTTCAGTTAGTCACAGCACAGATAATTTTACTTCTCGTACTCTGGGCAAGGAGACTGCTCGTATGCGTTAAACTTCAAAATAGCACCTTTGACTCCAATCAACACATTATCAGCCGAGTCCATAGCAAAAGAATTCACTCCAGAAACACTGAAAGTTCCTAAATGCTTAGCACTGGAATTTTCTGGATCAACCGAGTACAAATTGCTGTTCTCATCCATAGCGAAAACTTCATCAGATCGGCTGACAAAAACCCCAGTCATTTTGTCGCTCGGCAAACCTTTGATTTTAATCGGAACAGTGTAGCCATTCTTTAGGATATAAGAAGTTTTTGTGGCAACAAAATACATATTGTTTCTTGGATCTACTGTTAGCCCATGTCCATTAGGTATGGCAGTAAACGTTTCTTGTTTTTGTCCGTCATTTGTAATCTTATGGACTCTGTTTTGAGGCCAAGTAGCTATGTACATTGCACTTCCGTCGCTAGTCACAGCTATATACATTATATCTTCGCCCAAAGCTGTGAACAGTTCGATTGAGCCATCATCTTTATATTTGTAGACACCGTTATCAGTAGCTAAATATACGATGTCATTTAGGTTATCGACACATGTCGACTGCCCCAGTCCAGCTACTTTGATTAAATCGAATTCACCACTTGGGCTTAAAACTTGGAGACTCATTTTCATTTCGTCGCTGATTAGAGTGAAGTAGATTTTGCCAGTCTTCCAATGGATGCTCATATCTGCTGGGATTCCAGTCACATTCTTTTGTTCTTCTAAAGAGTAATAGAAGTTGTTGAAATTGAGGAGGTTTGCGCAGAAGTGTTCTCTGGTCTTTTGCCTTTGCAGACTTTGTCTTGTCATCACTGGAGTTGAGCTGATTATTGTCACTATGGACAGGAGCAGGAGTATTGTTTTCTCCATCTGAAAACAAATTTAATAATGTCATTGTAGTTTCTTTGACAAGTACTGTAAAATTGTTAGTTATTTGTTGTTTCATCTCTCGTCTCTTTCATCCTTGAACTTCATAGAAAAAGTAAAGGTACTGTTTTGATAAAGTTTTCTTCATTTTATAATTTAATTTATATCAAAAAAAAAACACAAGCCACACAAACACATACCGTCCTATTAAAACGAGAGAAAATCGGAGTGTGATGTTAAACAAAATGAAATAGATAACAATAATAGCGGTTATTCAACTTCTGATAGACCAGCTGTACCTCGCATACTATAAAGACTGCTAATTTTTAAGTTGATTCTACGATACATAAATCAATCTTATCATTTATAAATGCTACTGTTTACTGCACAGGTGTGTTTGTGTTCATTGTCGTTTCGGCCTTTTTACAAAACACACCTGGTTGCCGCACATTTCTAATCACTACAATACAAGATTTTACAATAGTATGTACCTACTCGATTAAGTACCTAGATACATTGATCAAAAATACTATAGAAGAAATAAAAAAAGAAATATAGCAGAAAATGAATCCACATTCACAAACACTTTCGAATCTTAGCAAGCAATTTTGAGATAATCCACTCGCTATCTTAACTGCAGGGGAGAAAATACAAAAATGATAATAAAACCACTTTCCATACACGAAATTCACACTACAATAATCCACAATACCTTTTTCGTGAAACTATAACTCAATACACAAGCAACTCAATTGTAGAACATTGCACAATGAACTGTGAGGATTCTGTATCGACTTTTATATAAGCGACTTTATCAGTGGCCATACACTCATTGTAGAAGCGTTTCAAGCCAAAACAATCAACATTATTATAAAATAAAAGCAAACAACATATTTCTTTGGTTTCGTTTTTGTTTAATTACTTGAATTACTCAATCTTACGAGGGGACGAATGAGTTATTCCATTCATTATTTTGTTTGTGCAGTAACCATATTATGGCATGTCTCGTTGCTTTTTCTGTATCGTAGTGTTGAGACCTTCTGTGTGCTTTATCGGTTATAAGTAGTGTGCATTTTATTTGGTTGTGAATAAAAATGTCGTGTTTTCTTGTATCTAAGTAATTTTGAAAAGTATCTTTTAAGTAATTAATTCTTTATTTGGGGCGCAATACTAACCTTATATTATGCTAAGTTTTCATTTTTCTGCAATCAGCGTTTTGCCTTTGTCTTGTCTCTCAGGCACTAGGTAATCGTGAATTTTATACAAATTGTATTGATAATAATATTGATAGACAACTCAAGAAAATATATCACTGAGAATATTAAAGGTTCTTTTTTCTGGAAAAGGAGGCAAACTGAGTAGAAGGATCACTTAAAGGTAAGCGATCACCCATGGACACCTCAAACACCATACGACTTACAGGTGATTGCCGGCCTTTTAAAAAGGACGGACCTCGATCTTCATCTACAAGCCATGAGAGTCCACTATTGTACTATGGGCATTCTCTATAAAAGAATGGTTTGACATAATATTTTTTATGGGTACGTAGGTTGAAGAGTTTAAAATTTTTAAAAGTTCAGATTTGTCAAACTTACAGTAAAATCAACTAAAGTACCATAGTTACATTATACAGAAAGCAATTTATGTCTTGCATTGTTAATTTAAATTTTTCTTGCTGTTAGTATTGTTAGTGCAAATTGGTTTGCATTCTGTAAGAACCCCTATTGGGTAAAGGCCTCCTCCAAAGTATTCCACTTGTCTGTATCTTGTGTTGCTGTAGTCTATTGGGAGCCCTCTTAATTCTATTTCGTCTACCCAGCGTGTCGTGAGTCTTCCTATAGTTCCTATTTCGCTTGCCTAGTGGACCCTCCAAACAAAATAAAAGCAAACTTTATAATAGCATTTTATGAGACTTCTCCCATTTTTCGTTGTCGATTAAGAATTTATATAAGATGTTATGAAGCCGTTGAATATTGACGTTACCAGGCTGATAAATGGATGGGTGCCACCTCCTACCTGGAGGTAACTTCAATCATGTATTTGAGGAGGTCCGCATTATGAACTCTTGCACAAAACACTTAAAAAAAATATTTTTTAACTAAAAACTGATGTGTTAAATAATTATAATTATGTAAACTACGTTTAAAAAACCGACTTCTGTCCTCTCTTTTTTGGAAGTCGATTAATAAATATACTAAAACTGTCTCCAAAGTGTATCAAACAGTCGCGGAGAACCTAACGGGTAACCGGGGCTCCGGCTCGACGTGCAGGAGAAGGAACGGGGTGGTTTTTAGTCAGTAAGAGACTGACACTCCGTCCCGCCTCACCCAGGCGGGAGCAGTCATTCGATGATTTTTTCCCCTTAAAAACAGTATATCAAACACTTTCCTGAAAACAGTATCAAAATTGGTTCAGCCAATCTTATACTACTATATAAAACTGAAGAGAGACCCGGGAATCGAACCCGAAACCCCTTGCCCGGCAGTCACACTTGCAACCACTCGCCCAACGAGGCAGCCTCAAGAACAATTATAAAACAATAATTTTGACTCTTGAAAATGCAAAACCTTTAAACGGTTTCACTAGAAAATTGTTCCCTCATTTATGTCTTGGTTACATACCGCATAAAACTGTTAATTTCATCATCTAAGTAAGGTTTAGGAGACATCATTTTTCACTAGACATGTCATAACAGGTAATGAACGAAACTCGATTCAAAAATAGCTGGTGTTACACGAAAATACGTCTTATATTTTCAGGGTGACAGCTGAAATTCCCTTAATCTTGGTTTACTTCCTCGACATAAGACATGTTTTAAGGCATAGTTACGTCACGCCTTTGAATCTTCGAAGGGATAGGCAGAGGTGTACTTGTCTAATGTAACACCTACTTAGGTACCACCTATGTGATGAGTCCCATTATAATAGGATGACTTAGTGCCGTTTACCGACTACAATTGCAGCTTCGTGCTCCGAAAGTATCTTTAGCCACGATTTTATGTTAGACTATAAGATTTTTTTTTGTTTGTTTTTTTTTTATTTGAGTAGGTTTTGTAATTAGTACAATGCGTCAAGCGTGTCTTTGCATTGTTCTCTCATATGCGTACAATATTGGAATATGTATCAGAGACATTGTAGAACATACTTTTTTATAAAGAGTAACGAATGGAGTTTCTTGCTCGTTCTTCTCCATTCGAATCTACATTTTGGAATGAGCACCTAGCTTCACCTAGCTTCACTGACGGACTGACTGACAGACTATTATTTATTTTGTATTTGTTGACGTTTCAAAAGTATCAAATTATGGTTTAATTGAAATTAATGTAAGAATCGTAGTAATTGGCGTTCCTTAGTCTCTGCCTACCCCCTTGGGAGACAGGCGTGAAGTTATGTATGTATGTATGAAATTAATGCTTTGACTTTATCAAAATTTTATTATTAATGGGGACTTTAATCGAGACTAGCGCCGGCTAGGCAACTATCTAAATTGTATAATTGATTACTTTATAAAACTAAAAGGTCAAAATATCGACTGTCTATCTGTTACATACATATTAAGTTGTGAAGCTAACCTTTGTTCTATATTTAGGATTTCAGGGAATCCACAAAGCTTTTAGGTTTTATATTACTTCTGACAGGCATATTTAGGGCTGAATAGCTTTGAAGCTAATCTATTCTCTATACAATCGTAAATAGAATTACATTTGAAAAAGAAAGGAAAGGTCTGAAATCAAAGTTCTTTACTAAGTATATACTATTTTTAGAATCATTTGATTAAAGTGTGACCACTGCTGAATGGGTCTGTCTAATGTGTCATATAGTCGGCTTCAACCACATCCGCCGGAAGGTTACCTAGTAGAGGTGAGAATGTATTCTACTCTGCTATTATCACTATTGTAGAGTAGAGAAGACCTTCAATCCAGCAGAGGTCTACCAACGGCTGCTGACAAAACTACATCGAAAGGTCTTTGCACGCGACTTGCAAATGTACAATTACCAGTAGACTTTTAAAGGATTTTTTTTATATGGGACTTGCCCGCCACATCTTTCCAAAGCCGCTGCAACCTCTGCAAGCCAGGATCTACATTAGATACAACCATGAAAACACCAGAACACTGAAGTCCGACGCGTCCTAGTGACATCATCATCATCAACAGCCTATAAATGCCCACTGCTGAGCAAAGCCTCTTCTCACACGGAGAAGGTTAGAGCGTTAATCACCACGCTTGCTCAATGCGGGTTGGCGATTTCAAACTTATAATTAGAAATTATAAGTCCAGGTTTCCTCACGATGTTTTTCCTTCACCGTTTGTCAGTGGTGTCTAAATAATCTTAGAAAGTACATATAACTCGGAAAAAGTCACATTGGTACTTGCCGTTGGTAGGTTTCGAACCCGCACCCTCATGCATGAGAAGCGAGCGTCTTAAACCTCCAGGCCACCACGACACTTGTGACATGTATAGAGGTAAATGTCTTGGTTCTAGGAGAAGAAATGATTAAATTTTAATCGATTATACACTTTATTACTTCTGTATTAAAATTGATACTCGATGAGAGAAATGTGTTAGTCTAGGGTAGTTTAACGAGGTGATATCTGTGCTAACATCACCCCTTAATACCATTTCAAAGGTACACAAAAACGGCTAAAATACACAAAGGAGACCGTCGTATTATTAGATCGTATTAAGTTGTTTTTTGTTGAGCTTACAGTAAGGATTTTTGGTCGAAGGAGACATTATTTAGGTCGAAAGGATCATGAGGAGACGTAGATCTGTGTAGGGATGTATATGTGAGATAGGCGTTCCACAATGAGGACTTCAGAGCTGGTCTATTTACAGCGGACTTTTTGAAATTAGTGGTATGCAGTTTCTAACAAAAACTTTGTTCGAGCCAGAGATTGCGGATTTTTATTAGTGACTAGCTTCTGGCCGCGACTTTATACGCGCAATCCCGTTTTCTCCCGTTCTCGTAGGATTTTCAGGATTTGTTTGTCTTAAGAACCCCTAATAATAACAAATACAACAAAAAAAGAATTAGTGAAACCGGTCCAGCCATTCACGTGTGATGCCGTGACCTAGGGGGAAGGGGATTCATTTATATATATACTAGCGGACCCGACAGACGTCCTGCATATCCATTTAAATGTATAAACAAAAATTCATTCAAATTAGTTTAGCCGTTTTAGAAAACTAACCTAGACACCGCGCGAGCCGCAGCCCGTTACCCGTTAGGTTATCCGAGATAGAGTTTCAAAATTTTTCCTTATATCATATGTCTAGATATACTATATTCTATAGATGATCTTCTATAGAGAGATAGATATAATGCTATTTGTTTTGCCTTTCTTGAGAGCTACGTTCATACGTTTATTACAACTATACCCGCAAGTCCAAAGTTCATATTAGAATCGAAGATAAACAAGTCTCATATTTAACTGACAGTGAAAAATAATATGAATACAATTTGGCTTCCTAATCCTGCGTGGGCGGCCATCTTAGTATAATAATATTAATGACCTCGACAACAGAATGACTAAATATAGAAACATTCAGACGTATGATTATTAGATATTATGATTTTTAATAGGCCTAAATTATTACTGTCTTGTGTGCCTAGCTTCTTTCTTGTTTGCGTTTCAAAGGTTAAAATAAAGGATTTATTGAAATAAATTACTTTCATTCTGTGTCCAATACCTTCATTTGGGGTCCTGGGCTTTTTATGGACTAAGGAGCAGACGACCAGACAAATCTCATGGTTAGCAATCAGCAACGTTAATGGACTCACACAATAATAGAGGAGTCACCAATGCGTTGTCGCAATGCGGTCGAATTGAGTACCTCCTCCCTTTTTTGAAGTCGGTTAAAAACGCAGGCGAAACGGGCGAAGACGCTGACAGAAGCTTGTTCTTATTTAACAGTCGCATAATAACTAATGAGTCATTGATCATAAAATAGTTCCATAGGTATTATACGAATACATAATACAATAATTTCTACCCAAAACATAATTTCGTCCATACGAACCGAAGCGAATAGAGAAATAGGATTCCAATATAACACAAGTTTAGATTAAATTTTACCGTTGTGGAATTTGAATGGAAAAATATAAGTTTTATTTATTTGTCCGGGGCTGGGGGAATTCGATTGCTCGCGGCGTTCACCAGATTTGTTTCCGATGTGGGGGAAATTGGGGAGTGAGGAACGGGGATGTTATTTGAATGTGGTATTCGTCAAGTTTGAGCAAAAGCATAGAATACTAATAAAATAAAAGGCTAGTTTGTAATGATATTGGAACGGTTCTTGCAGTTGTTTTTTTGATGTAGTTGAATGAATTAGCATCGATACGACATAGCAGCACGCCGTTTATCCCCGAAGGGGTAGGCAGAGGTGCACATTGCATCACTTAATACCACTGTGTAATGTAACACTCACTTTTCACTATTTATGTTATAAATCACATATAATGGGGGGTGAGCCTATAGCCATATGCACAATTCCAGACTCCGTGGTAATGTTGAGATTTTTTTTTAAAAAGCTCTTTAATACTTTGGCCGACCTGGGAATCGAACCCGAGACCCCTTGCCCGGTAGTCGCATTTCGACCACTTGGCCAACGAGGCAGTCCAGCACCAGTATGTTCTCTAATAAATCTGAATCCTTTCTTTCTATCAATCGTGGAATTCTATCAAATATGGTACCTCATATAAGACTTCTAAGCCACACATTACTAGTTGTGCTGTATGGATTGCAGCTTAAAACTGCTTTTTTTTAAGGGGGGAAAATCATCGAATCTGCTCCCGCCTAGGTGAGGCGGGAGGGAGTGTCAGACTCTTACTGACTAAAAACCACCCCGTTCCTTCTCCTGCACGTCGAGCCGGAGCCCCGGTTACCCGTTAGGTTCTCCGCGACTCCGAATCGGCATCGGCCCTATTGGGCCCCATCTGTGGTGGTCTGATGGCTCTTTGAGGCGCGGAACGCGACGCGCCGTACGCTCGGGTCTGTTTCTGGTCGAACGGGGAGCCACCCATGCTCGCCGTCCGCAGGCCCGCGCTTACGGTGGCCGGAGATCGTCCCGCGGCTTAAAACTGCTTAGGGCGATATCAGGGATAATATTTTGTGTAACTGTGCTAACTGGGTATATTATAAGCTATATAGATATAACTAATTTTAACCAAGTCCATGTATTCATCAATAACTATGTTCTTACTTAGACCCATTGTCAAATTTTTTGGGGCATCTGACTAGTCGTAACTAATCTCTTCAAGTGAAGTGATTTTGACATCACATCAAACGAACCTGCCAATTACAATCTTGACTTTCATTCCCATTCTATCAATCTATAAGTTTCATATTGAATTATTTGAAATTCTTGCAACAGAAGTGACGAGTTTAACAGAGAAACTATTAAACAAATCATGTTGACGAAAACTTTAGAGTTTGTGGAACAAACGAAGAGCGATTTTGAGGATGAACTGTAGAATCTTACTAATTGTATGCACACATCTAAATGTGGGAGAGCCATGCTTCGGCACGAATGGACCGGCTCGACCGGAGTGATACCACGGCAGAGCAGAAAACCGACGTGAAGCAACGCTTGCGTTGTATTTCGTCGTGTGAGTGAGGTAACCTCACGGAGGCCTAATTACCCTCCTCTTTCTCAATCCCCCAATTCCTGAATTCCCAACGATCCTCAAACTTCTAATCCTCAAAAGGCTGGTAACGCACTTGTAACGCCTCTGGTGTTCCATGTGTCCATGGGCGACGCCGATTGCTTACCATTAGGTGATCCGTTTGCTCGTTTATCGGCTTATGTCATAAAAAAAAATTAAAAATGCGAAACTTTGTGAGTTTGTGTGTGGTAGGTTTGTTACGGGATCACGTCAAAACAGCTGAACGGATCGGAATGAAATTAGGAATAGGGGTAGATTAAGGTCTGAATTAATATGGGTTACTTTAACGAAACGTGCGCAGAAGTTGGTTTACTTATAATTATAAAATTGTGGGTAATTATAAAAAGACATTCGCAAATACATTACATCTTTTATTTCATTGAAATCTTGCTTTGGTGCTTGTGACCATTAGGCAAGGGGTCTCGGATTAGATACCCGGGTCGGGCAAAGTATAACAGGGTTCGTAAAAACCTCAGTAGTAGCACGGAGCCTGGAAATGTGCCCGGTATATGTCAATAGGCTCACCCCCTATTACATGGGACTCATAACACCTCGCACACACTCATAGCACCTCTGCCTACCCCTTCGGGGATAAAAGGGGTGATGTTATGTTATGTTTCATTGAAGTAAACATTTTTGATTAGTTATTTTTTCTATCCTGCTACTTAGCTATCTGTTTCTACAAAAACAATACTCTTTTTTGATGTCAGGTGAGTTCTGAGTTTGTTTCGGCATTTCTTCTCAGGGCCTTTAGCCAAACGCCACTTTAGCGCTTGTCTATAGAGAGAGTAGAAATCAAAACGTATGGGGATGACACTGACAAGTGTTAAAATTTACGTCAATTCCATATAATTTGGTTATCTATTCTACAAGTCGACAAGCGCTAAATGGCATTTGGCTACTGCTGCAGAGTAGTCAGTTAGGAAATGTCGACCTCATCGTTCACTTGATAAAATTGACGTGTAAAAGTGCTGCCTTGTAGCCTATTTGCAGAAATAAATTTACTTGTTTCAGGTGTTTTTTTAAGGGGGGAAAATCATCGAATGGCTGCTCCCGCTTGGGTGAGGCGGGAGCGAGTGTCAGACTCTTACTGACTAAAAACCACCCCGTTCCTTCTCCTGCACGTCAAGTCGGAGCCCCAGATGTCAGGTTTACGAATTGGGCGAAGTCAATTAGCTGATATTTGTCCCGAATGATACTATTCTCACCTCTTGTCGGCAAATATTGTTGCTAGGTATACTGTTTCGTTTTAGGCGAGAGTATCTTAGCCCATCCCCTGCAGTTCTGTAGCAAGCTGATTAATATGTTGGTCAAGTTTAAGAGGTTTGGTTGAGATTAGTTAAATAAATTAATTTCGATGGATCAAAGTCGTGCCTAGTTTCACCACAGCCTATACATAATTATTATACTCGATATATAAAAAAAAAATTTCGTCCTTTCTATTAAATAGCGTAGAGAAATGCTATCTTATTTGCAATACACCTTAGTCTACCTTATCTGAATTGCAACAAGGGTGATTATATTTAAACTAGTTCTTAGTACAGATCATTTAAAAAGATTTCCTCCTTAGATATACACGCGTCATTCAAATATATAGAATTAAGGAATTAAGGTTAAACCCACTTTCTATAACACCATAGACACATTAATTTAATCTATCTAGTTTAATCATTTGTCCTTGATTAATTAATCATAGTAATCAATCGCTGTTTCCGCTTCCGCTGTCGTCTATGTCTCGCGTCTATGGTGTAACGGTGTGTTTGCGATCTAGACGCGACTTTAAGGCGCCAGCCTGCGCGCGCGCAAGAGAGGACGAAAGATTAGAGTGGATTGGTCATAACTAATTTGGGTACTATTCTTAGTTTATATTTATTTATTATAGTTTTCAAGGAAGTACTAGATATTTAAGTAATGACAGAACATGAATATTATCACCTCGTTACTTCAAAAACTGAAGGCAATAAATAAATAAATTAGTCATAAAAAATTGTCAATTTTTATGTAAGAATGTTTGTAGTTTTACGTAAGTAGATCATCAGCAGCAAGTACCGGGGTGACATGGAACAAATTGGAATCGAGAATCTCAAAACTGAAGACCAATGGAACTTTAATTTGTGGACGCCCGGTACCCCATCTAGGGAACATAGATTTTAACGTTCGTTTCCATCCACTTCTCTTAAATTTTAATTACTCCTAACTAAGATAGGCTCAACGATATTTTGGTTTTCACCACACAATAATACTTAAAGGTAAAGGTTAGGGGTTAGTTTTACTAACTTAAGCTAACTAATTCTTAGTTAGGACATGATTTAAGCGTGGTTGGTGAAAACGGATGTAAGTTACTTGAGAAGCCGATCAACGGTCGTATCCACACTACTATCATCGTAGAACTAACAAAAAAATCTAGTAGAATTTGCGTAGGTGTCGCCGAATAAGGCCAAATCTTTGTTACGACTATACCCGTCATAATTCTAAACGCTATTGTATGGAACCGAGGTCAGCAGAGTTTTATTAGTTTCTCATATTTTCTATCATCATAATTAACACCTAATTTGTATATTTTTTATAATTAAAATATATTTTTGTAGATCCGTGTGTTGTGTCTATGGGTATATAATATATGTATATACAACTTGTAGTAGAAAGTTATTGGACAACTCCATACTATTAAATAATAATTATGAATCGTTGGCCGAGTGGTCGCAATTGCGACTGTCGGGCAAGGGGTTTCCGGTTCGATTCCCGGGTTGTGCAAAGTATTACTGGGTTGTTGACACGGAGTCTGGAGTTGTGCCCGGTATATGGCAATAGGTTCACCCCCCATTACATGACCTAGACCTTCTCCAATGTGTAATATACAGTTTTTGAAAACCGCTTCAAAAGCCGTTCAGCCAATCGCGAGATAATCGCGCACAAACACACATACATACACATACATAGAGGTCAAACTACTTCCTTTTTTATGAAGTCGGTTAAAAATACAGCTAAAGAGGTATGTAAAAATCGTAGCAATTGGCGTTTCATAGTCTTTGCCTACCCCTATTCATTTTTATTTTATTAAACACATCATGCACAATAGTAAACAAAGTGGACTTAATGCCGTCGGTAATACATTCCACTCTGACCTAAGGGTCATGCAGAGAAGAGTAGGTTCATGGTGCAAGAAGCAACAATGAATTTAAATTTGAGTTTGAATATATTTATAAAAAATTGTTATGTATTTAAGAAAAATTTAGCATTACTATACCAGCATTACTTCTTCTCCTTCTCTTAAAATATCTTATGATTCACTACGTTGCGAGAACCAAGACAGTTATTCATCTCCCTGGGACGTGCCGGACTTCAGTGTTCCGGTGTTTTCATGGTTGTATCTACTGTAGATCCTGGCTTACAGGAGTTCAGTGGTTTGGGGAGACTGTGGCGGGCTTGTCCCATTAAAAAAACAGCATTACTATAGTGAGTGAGGGGGGGGGGTCGCCGTAATCCCCACGCTTGGCAGGCAATTACTATGTTGAGTAACGGCAAAAAAGATTAGTAAGTAATTAATGGCGCCATAAATTCCATTTGATGAAATTAATTATTATTTGTCTAATAACACCTTTCGGTTCGATTAGTCGCGTGGGTCGGAAATTTGGCCATTTTTGTAAGTAATTTAGTACAAATAAAAATAATTCGTTTTTAATTGATTGTAGGAATTTAGTTGAATGTTCACTTTTTATTTAAGCTCTTAATTGGTTATTCTTTGGATATTAAGTATTTAAATTGACACCACAATAACACTAGTTACGAAGAATTTAAAACAAGATTTTTGTCATTCTCAAAAGTTCGTCACCAGGCTACCGCTGGACCGATGGATGCCTCTACTACAAATGAAGGATTTCGTGATAATCCTTATCAGGTTTTTATAGGATAAGCTAGTAAACGGGCAGACGGATCTCCTGATGGTAAGCAATCGGCGTCGCCCATAGACAACACCAGAAGCGTTACAAGTGCGTTATCGGCCTTTTGGGATTTGAGGAATGTTGGGGATGCAGGGATTGGGGAGATTGGGGAAGGGGAGGGGTAGTTGGGCCTCCGGTAACGACGAAATACAACGCAAGCGTTGTTTCACGTCGGTTTTCTGTTCGGAGGTGGTATGACTCCGGTCGAGCCGGCCCATTCGTGATTCGCGGAAGCGTGGCTCTCCACAGTTGGTTTTGACTCTCAGATAGGTAGGTAATAAGTGTGATTTCATATTTTACTCTTTATGAATATCCTCAAAACATTGTACCACTGCTCAAAACTTTTACTTTCAAAACATACGTTAAAGCAGCAGATATAAGTACGAGCTATTATCATGGTCTCCGTTTGTGTAATCTTTCTGCACAGTCTACGATCAGTTTATATTGGTTATGCATAGCTTGATGTGCACCTACTTACTACTGCTATATAGATGTACCTCTATAATCACGTTTACACAACTGACACCCACGCACACTTCAAAACCGCTGTCGCCGGCAATGCAACATAACATCACGTTTTATATTCCATGTAGAGATAGGCAGAGGTTAACTTGCAAGTGCGTAGGTATTATTTTAACAGTTAAATAACACCACAACTGTGTGGAGTAAAAACACTCGATCGATTAAAATAATGTATATGTAGCAAGGTAGAGTGTAGGTACATAGTATTTTTTTTTTACCCCTAGGTGGGAAATCCTCATGGAGCCTCGCCTGGGGAGGACGAAAGGGACTGACTAAAAATGTATAACACCAGCACCAAGTACTATGTATGTATTTTGTATGATCTTTCCGTTTTCATTTTAGACTGTCTAAAATTTAGTTAAACTTTTGTCGTTGTTATTTCAAAGGCTTTAATAGAATTTTTGTTTAATATTAGAATAGTTTAAATTACGATTATGACTGCCTCGTTGCCCGAGTAGTCGCAAGTGCGACTGCGACGAGGGGTCTCGGGTTCGATTCCCGGGTTGGGCAAAATACTACTGCTTTTTTTTAATCTCAGTTGTAGCACAGAGTCTGGAATTGTGCCCAATATATGGCAATAAGCTCACCCTCTATCACATGGAACTCATAATGTATGTATGTGTGTATGTATGTATATAGTACTATTATATGATATAAGTATTGGATGTATGTGTACATATATATGTATGACTGTATATATACCTCTAAGTATCTAAGTACTTAAGTATTTATATATAGTTATTTATTTTCAACATTTGCTTGCTTAGTCACCTGCCACTTTCATCTCTGCACCACCTTAAGGTCGACTGTGAGACAATGCCCAAGGCATTAAGTCCGCCTGTACATTTGTTATTGTACTAAGTCTTAAATAAATAAATAAATAAAATAACATAAATAGTAAAAAGTGGGTGTTACATTGTACAGTGGCATTATATGCCATAATGTACACTTCTGCCTACCCCTTCGGGGATAAAAGGCGTGATGTTATGCAGTTTAAGTTATTTACTGACAGGCTTGTTTATCAACATTACAGCTCTTATTCACCTAAATTTTACTCCTTGCATAGTTGAACTCGCAAATGCATACACAGTAATTTTATTTTTTTTATATTATAAGTACTAAGTTAATTATTGTTTTCCTCGAATTCCTCAGAATTTCGAGTCCTTTGAAATAAGCCCCCAACAATGTATTGACAGATACGAAATTTGAAAATCTAAACAATACTAAACGATCTGAGAATACAGTTTGATTCGGCAGTTGATGTCCAAAAGTGAATTTTAAATTTGGAATTTTGACATACCAACAGATAAAAACCGTCGAAATCTGCTAGATGGAGGTGGCACAAACCTGCTGGATGCATCTTCCAACCAGCTGAACCTCGGAGTCGCGGAGAACCTAACGGGTTACCGGGGCTCCGGCTCGAAGCGCAGGAGAAGGAACGCCTGGGTGAGGCGGGAGCAGTCATTCGATGATTTTACCCCCATAAAAAACCCGCTGATCTGCAAGCACAAATGGAAGAGACCCATGTTCAGTAATAAGCGTCTTATGGCTGATGATGAAGATGATCAAGCATCATAATTTTATAACTCGTCCTATAAATATTATCTATCCAACAAACAACAATGATTTTATTGTACAAGATCATTCTAAACCACATTTTACTTAGTTAACATTAATAAATCTTTACCCGGGAACTTGACGTCGGACCTCGGACTCCTGGGAAACTTCGACCATAGAGTTTGCATGTGGTAGAACTTTTAGTAAGACCGTTAATGTGTTCCGAAGAATTACAACTCTGAATAGTACCTATAGACTAAGTTGGCTAAGGACTTTTAACCTTTCTACATTTGTATAAGGTTGATAATCCCTTTACACTATACGTAATTTAGTATAGTTTCAAGTGCTGCTGCCTATGTAAACATTGACAAAGAAATTTGAACGTTATAAACATTTAGAAAAGGTAAAACTTACATTACAACAATAAGTAATTTTATTTAACTTCACGTGCCATTGTCTTTGTGCAATCTGTACACTAGGCAAATTGCTTCAAGGGAATTTTATCCTTACTATTATATGAACAAGGTTGAAATTATACTAAATAAGGTATAGAATTTAGTATATTATCATGTGCTGCTGTCTACATGTAAACTGTTAACATTAGAACCGTAGTTTTAAGATGGATTAAATTATTTTGTTAGAAATGTTCCTAAAGTGTGAATGAAGAATTTTCGGATCAGTTTAATGGCCTTAGTTGTAAACAGTTGTGTGAACATTTATCACGCCTGTGTGTTGTATGAGGTAGACAGAATAGTGCTGATGTATTAGTAAGAATAGGTATTTTCTGATTGTCACTTTTTTGTTGGTTTTAATTTCAATTATTGGTTTTTCCATAATATTGAATATCATTGCTGCTTTAGAGTTAAATATTTCAAAAAAATTTAGCAATGATGACGTAACATAACATCACGCCTTTTTATCCCCGAAGAGGTAGGCAGAGGTGCTCATTACGGCACCTAATACTACTGTACAATGTATCACCTGCTTTTTACTTTATTATGTTATGAGTCCCATGTAATACGGGGTGAGCCTATTGCCATATACCGGGCACAATTCCAGATTCCATGCCTGAGAACTTGGTTTTTTAAAACTCCGTAATACTTTGCCCGACTGGGAATATAACCTAAAACCCAAGAAGAGAAAATGCAGTGACATTATTATGTTATTAACAATAACAATAATAATAATAATAATACCAATTTATTTCAGATAATAATATCCATAAAATTACATTAAAAACGAATTTAGGTTCAAAATTATATAAATTAACAAATTGACTATAAAGTCAATTTGTTAATTTAAATAGGCTTAGGCTATAAAGCAAGTATCATAAATTTAAAATAATAATCAATTCGTTCATTCGACAAATAATCAAAATAATAAATTACACAAAACACACAAAGAACATACATAGTCAATTAATTTTAAGTAGTCAGTTTCAATTATAAATAGTCAATACAATCTCAATATAAGTCAATAATAATACAAGTCAATAGATAATAATACAAGTCAATTAACGATCCGACGATGAAACCTAGAAACCTATGGTAAGCAGTTGTGAAGCGACAAATTTAAAAAGTCGTTAATAAAGTAAAATGATAAAAACAACACAAGTTCTTAAAACCATTTATACTAAAACCAAAGAAACTAATACACAAAGAAATGATTCAAATACTGATCAAACACAATATAGAAAACAATTTCAACAACCAAACGAACATACAAAAAAATACTCCAGAGTAACACAAAACTATGTTTTCCATACAAATTAAATCTTAACAAAAATCCATCACTTACAAGAAACAAAAATAAATAAGCCATAAAGAATAGAGCTTGATATTTAGGCACTTCAGTTGTAGACGAAAATAAGGATCTTAGTAATAGTAAAAATACGACAATAGGTACAGACATGATTAAAAGAACACAGGTCAATCTCAAAGCATCAATAACTACTTGAGCTGATTCGATGAGATCCATCATCTGTTGATAGGCTTCAATAACTGCTAAGGACAATGTCGAAAATATAGTTATCTCCTTTAAAGTATATAATACCTCACCATTTCTGAACAGAAACATTTTTAGAAAAACAATCCATGATAAGGAGGCTGTTGTGAAAGTGATGATGAGGTCCAATTGTGAATATGTTTCGTCTAAAAAAGAATCCAGGAAGTCCAGGGTCCAGTTTTTGTTGTAGAATGTTAAACAGATGACGTGAAGGTAGCCTAGTAAAATATGTTGTATGGCCAGGCATCGGTACAGTTCTTCGGGTATTTTCGACCATATGCTCATGTAAATAGCCATTGCTAATAGAAAAATTGTCACTCCTAGAAGACACCACGGATGTACGAAGATCACATCGCTCGGTAGAGTTATATTCAGTCCATGATAGCCGTATACGTTTGTGTAATTGCTCATTTTGCCCGTTTAATTATCCACTTGTATGTATATTTTTATTAACTTCATGTATTTGGTGTTTGGGGAGATTTTTCTTTCGAGTCTTTTATGTCTTTATATATTTTACACTGAACTTTCAAACATTCACTGAGTTTATGTATGAATGTGCTGATAGACGTGAACTTTCAATTGTTGCATAGTGTGAACTGATTTATTCTAATTTCATTTTATTGATAAGTATTTTAATTAAGTAGGTCGATTTTGTGTTGCCGTTAATTTGATAACGCTAATGATGGTGTATTTATAAAGTTATTTCATTCAACGTAATCCACAGGGGGATATATAGAGACGTTTAATAAACATTGTATGTGATACCCAGTTTTTTCCACTGAAATATGTTATGAGTTCCATATAATAGGGGGTGATCCTAAAAATCATTATCAAATCAGTCACAAGTCATTCATTGCTGAACATAATGGCTCCTCCAGTGATTTCCAGATAGGCCGTTAAAAGCGACCTTCTATTGTTACACCGAGCACAATATCGACAGAAATTTTCAAAATAAGTAGGTACCCAAAAAAGCTCAACAACTTTTTGTCCGATTTTAAAATCAAATTCGATACCTCTAACTCGGTAGTACGAGGTACCTAATTAACATTGACTTTTTTTAGGGGGGAAAATCATTCAATGACTTCTCCCGCCCGGGTGAGGCGAGGGGGAGTGTCAGACTCTTACTGACTACAAACCACCCGTTCCTACTCCTGCACTTCGAGCCGGAGCCCCAGCACCTTTATGCGACTGTCGGAATGACAGGTAATCTTGCGACAAGTCTTATGGTAACGAATTTTGATAAACATGTACAAATTTTGCTACTCGTTAAGTCCTCCGCAGCTCCGTATCCGCATCTGTGGTGGTCTGATGGCTCCTTGAGGCACACGAGGAACGAACGGGCTGCACGCGATTAATCTTGACTTACGATTCAACAACTAGATCAGCGATACAATCAAACAAAAACTACATTTTTTTCAATAAATCACTAGCTATAAAACACAAAACCCTTGTTATAAGAACAAGTACCTATAAATTGATTATACCAAATCAATTGATAGGAAGTAACATAACATACATAACATAACATCACGCCTTTTATCCCCGAAGGGTTCGGCAGAGGTGCACATTACGGCACTTAATGTCTGTACAAGGTGACACGCACTTTTCACTATTTCCAGACCTACCGGACATATTTCCAGACTCCGTGCTACTACTAAGATTTATTTTTAAATCCCACTAATATTTTTCCCGACCCGGGAACCCGAGACCCTTTGCCGGGTAGTCGCACTTGCGACCACCCTAGACGAACTCGCGGGTACAGCTAGTCTATATTAACAAAAATGAATCCCCGACATGTATTTACGCGCATAACTACAAAACGACAGTACTAAAATTGATAATTCCTTCCTTTACGTGTTTGTTGTTGTCAGGCGAGGGTTTATATGAAAAAAATGTATAGGGATGCGCGTACGAAGCCGCGGGCAGCAACTAGTATGAAATAAATTCTATATAAAAGAAAACAAATAATGAAAACGTCTCTACCATTCGTGGATCACGCTCTACAAATTTGGTAGAGAATTAATTCGTCAGTAACAACTATCGTTCGTGTATCAAACACAAAACCTTTCATTTTGAGAGTGTAGAGTCACAATTTTTTGTAGCTCTACTGTTTTAAGATGCGTATAGTAGCTCTATGTTAGGCAATTATGGCTGCATTAGTTAGAGACGGTTTATTTTTTATAATATTACTGTCTTGCCGGCCGAGTAATCATAAGAGTGACTGTTGTGCTGGTAGGACAAAGTGTTATTGGAATTTATTTGATATTTAACCGACTTCAAAAAAAAGGATGTTCACAGTTTGACCTGTGTATGTATGTATCTTTGGGACTATCTCGTGATTGATTTAAACGATTTCGATGCAGTTTTCAGTAAAGAGCTTGTAACACCTAGCAGAAGGTTTTAGTAAATTAACTAAAAATAGACCAGTAGGCTGCGCGACATTGCCACGACCACTCACGCTGCTCATTAGGAAGAACCCCTCTGTGGTTCGAAACTAGTAGAGCTTTTCTCAGTATATTCACGTGAGTAACCCGTGATTTTAAGTTAATTCAGTATGTCTCACGATAGTTATTTTAAAACAAGGTTTTAGTATATGAATTTACCAATTTCAAAAAAGAGGGAGTTGAAGTCGGTTATTTTAAACTTAGTTTATAAATGAATTATTTGGAAATAATCCAGTAATAATATTAAGTGTGAAATTGTGAGGGAAGTATGGCTATTACACCCATTACGAGAGATTAACATAGCGTAAGAACTATCTACATAGGGGTAGGTAGAAAAATGATAGTCCTTTTACCAGTTGTAGAATGAGACCCATTGTTTAATTGGGAGTAAACCTGTTACGATACTCTGCGAAGCAGTCTTGCTAGCTATGGAGGAGGCGGGACGCGTGAGGCAGCGAAGCGCTGCCTCCTCGCAACCCAGCCATCGCGAAGGACACACCGGGCGTCGGGGATCGCGGGACGATCTCCGGCCACCGTAAGCGCGGGCCTGCGGACGGCGAGCATGGGTGGCTCCCCGTCCGACCAGAAACAGACCCGAGCGTACGGCGCGTCGCGTTCCGCGCGCGCCTCAAAGAGCCATCAGACCACCACAGATGGGGCCCAATAGGGCCGATGCCGATTCGGAGTCGCGGAGAACCTAACGGGTAACCGGGGCTCCGGCTCGACGTGCAGGAGAAGGAACGGGGTGGTTTTTAGTCAGTAAGAGTCTGGCACTCCCTCCCGCCTCACCCAGACGGGAGCAGTCATTCGATGATTTTCAAAAAAAAAAGGTACAATCGCAGACTTCAAGTTTTTACAGAGAAATTATTGTTAAACCGAAAAAGCCCTAATAACACTTTGGTTAGAAGTCAAACCTATAGCTGATCAGTCGCACTTACGACCTGATAATGAAACATCATGCTTGTTCTTAAGCTAAAGTCATTAACATGACCAACATAAATAATTCATAATAATATAATTTAAACAAAAAATCTACTTCCATACATTCGAACACTATCTTAAGATGCGGCGTGCACTAACGACGCGATTTTCGGCCGAACATCCGGCGATTATCCCGTGAGCACGGAACTTAACTATGGGTTACGAGATGACGAAAAAATCTCCCGTCTGTGCCGGACGTAAATAACTAACTGTGATTTTAAAACCCATATTAGGTATGTACTGACTGCCTCGTTGGCCAAGGAGTCGCAAGTGCGACTGCGGGGCAAGGGGTCTCGGATTCGATTCCCGGATCGAGCAAAGTATTACAGGGTTCTAAAAAAACAAATTCTCAGGAACGGAATCTGGAATTGTGCTCGGTATATGGCAATAGGCTCACTCCCTATTACATGTGACCATGCTCCCTACTACAGGCTTTAACTGGCGTAACGTTCACGTCTGCCTACCCCTGCAGGGATAAAAGGCGTGATGTTATGTTGTTGTATTATGTACTTAAACGCATCAAATATGTGAAGGAAAATGAATAAGAAGAATTTTGTTCGTGTAAAAGCCATGATTCAGTACGAATGGGCCGCTTCGACCGGAGTGATAGATAGCCCCACGGCTTCAGAGAAAACTGACGTCAAATCATCAAAAACACTTTAGGTGAGGCGAGCGGAAATGTCAGACTTTTACTGACTAAAAACCACCCCGTTACTGCTACTTTGAGCTGGACCCCGGTAACCTGCTAGGCCGTTCGCAGCTCCGGGTCAAGCATCAGTCCTACTGCGCCCCTTCGTCCCCATTCTGGTGATCTGATAGCACGTAATACGAAGCGTTGTAGCCTTGTAGCCTATTTGTAGAAATAAATTCACTTGTTTCACGTTGTTTTAGCGCAGCGACGCTGGTGTTGTGTTTAGCCGTATATGTATGTAGTATATAGGCCAGCTTTTTAAATTATATCCAATCTTCATAATTATGTCCTATTGTTTATAGACTACGGTATGTCGGGTCGTTGATGTTGACATAAATTGTTATCCCAATTATCATCATCTATAAACCTTCCATTTAACAAATAAATGATTTCTATTTATTTAACAATTACATTGACAAAGCTGAAAGAGGTTGCCACGGTTAATACATTTGAACATTTAATCAATTTTATTGGACTAACAATTATTACATTTTCAAACCTAGAATTCTTTAACAAACGGCCATATTCCTTCACAATGAAATCACGTTAATCTCATAATTCGATTAAACCCCGATTTTAGACTATCGGTGTAACACGAATAGCTATTATTCATTGTTCACTGGACTCGAATACCGATCTCTGTTTACGATAAACAATCGGTATTAAACTCGATACGATTCGATGATATCGAATCGGTATTTAGTCGATTTAAATGGGTCATTCGATCATTTCGATTGTCGCACATTTGTCGAGATAATTCGATATTAATAGGCAATATTTAGTGGTTTTGTTTTCGAATTTTGTTAATTTTGTTTTATTAATGAGCGGGGTTTATGGGTCTATTAATTAAATTAGCATTTTGTGACTCTTAATTTATTTTAAGACTAACTGACCCCGTAAACCTTTTCTTGCCTTCTAAACATTCTTTGGACTTCCAAGTACATTTCAAGACAAAATTAGCATAATCGGTTCAGCAGTTCTCGAGTTTTATCGAGCCTAACAAACGAAAATTCATATTTATTTACATAAAAGATAGAAGATTAAACAATAATGAAAAATATTATAGAATTTGTTTTATGTAGATAAAGATTTGATTCTGTCTTGTTGATCAGTATTAAACCAAACATAACTTTTCTTTTCAGCAAAAAAAAAACTAAAATAAAAAAAGGAATCTGTCATTTAAACACAGATGATTGGTCGATCGGAAACGGAATTCATCTTTGATCCCTATAGGAAATAGGGATTGAAGATAAAGGGGCTGTAGGGCCTCCAAAGATATTAGGGGCCCAAGCATTAATACAAGCTTGTTAGTATTCGTATCACAAGCCGTTGCCGTCCATTTCTTTGTTTCAATCGGGAAGTATTTTTATATTTTCTTTTTGTTTAACCTTGTATGTACACATATATATCGCTAGCTTATGCCCGCGGCTTCATGCGTTCTCGTGGGATTAAATTCCCGTGGGTTTTTTCAGAGCGGTATCTACCACTGCTCCAATTGTCATTTTGACTTGTTTCATTAACATCACTATCAATGATTGGCTCATCTGTCGGCGAGCTTCGTCGTGGGTCACATCATCGCTTACCACGAGGCAAGAAGGTGATAAACGCCATCCTTATAAATATATTAAAAAAATCATCATCAACATCCTATAAGTGCCCACCGCTGAGCTAAGTCCTTTTCCCAAACGAAGAAGCGTGGGAGAACCATGCTACGGCACGAATGGGTTGGCTCGACCGGAGTGGTACCACGACGTCACAGAAAATGGACGTGAAACAACGCTTGCGGTGTGTTTCGTTGTTTGAGTGAGGTTACCGGTGGCTCAATTACCCCTCTCCCTAATCTCCCCAATCTCTGAATCCCTAACAATCTTCAAATTCCTAATCCCCAATAGGCCGGTAACGCACTTGTAACACCTCTGGTGTTCCAGGTGACTATGGGCGACGCCGACTATGACTATGCTTACCATCGGATACGTCTACTCCTTTACTGGCTTATCTCATAAAATAGGTTTGAGCTTTTATCACCACGCTTGCTCAAGGCAGGTTGGCAATTTCAAAGTCATTATTAGATATTATAAGCCAAGTTTTCCTATGTTCCTGGCGTTTAAATAATTGCAAACCTCCGGGCCACCACGGCAACCCTGACTTCAGTACACATAAATAGTTATCGGGGAATTTGGACCGTCATTAATAAGGGACCCTAGATGAAGTACTTACTTACTATTCTACCCACGACCCCTATTTTTCCTTAACACCCGAAGCCAGTGTTTCAATCGATGGCCACTTTATTTGTCTTAGTGTATATCACGAATCTTTCTATCTCTTATCACTAAATTGAATTGGTACGGGACAAAAGGTAGGGTTTTGTGCCTTGTGGAAATGGTTTTAGGGTTGTGCTTTTTCGTTTGGTATTTCTTTTTACTTGCAAAGGTATTGTTAACTAAAAATTGCTGGTTACTCGCGTGAATATGTATATTAAGGGTTTTATACGCACTATGCGGGTAGCCGCATTGCGGATAGTCGTCCGGCTGACCGCAAGCACAATTATGTACGTAATATTCATTTCTATGCGCACTGCGATGCGGCTACCCGCAGACCGCTCCGCACGCTCGTAGGACTACGGCCCGAGTGACGGCCAGCTGGACGGTTGCTACACGCACTGTGTGGTTCAGTCTGCGGCTGCTCGCCATTGAGTGTGTGCACGTGATACGTCTGGTGAAATGGAATTCGATGCTTGCTCTCATCTCGTGTTTGCAAATAAGGATGCACCCAGTACTTCTTTCTTAGTTTTTTCTTTTTTATGTAAAGTGTGTAAATGTAGTAAATAGCTGAAACTTTATCTGATCGGGATCCGACTGGCCGCATTTGCAACCGCATCCTGCGGCAAGCCGGGCGGCTAGCCGCAATGCGGCTACCCACATAGTGCGTATGAACCCTTAGCAAAGCTCTACTAGTTTCGAGTCACAGGGCCTCATGAGCAGCGTGCCGGTCACGGCGATGTCACGCTAGTTTCTCAGTATATTCATGTGAGGAACTCGCGATTTTTAGTTAATTTAGTATATCACAAATAAGTTATTAGAAAGGTTTTGTTTTTGAAGTCTTCTTATTTTTTTAGAACGTTTTGTGTATAGAGTTGAATGCTATCGCTGAACGACTTAAGAACATCGCACACCTAACAAGCTTGGCTCCGGCACGGCTCCAGCCCAGCAATTAACTTGTCATTTAAATATGAACTTTATATGGTACCTATGTGGGAAATCTCAGTTTTTATTACCTTTAGTTTTATATACATATTTATAACGCATCCGTTACTGGGTGACTGACTGACTGACTGACAGACAACGTACCGCCGAAACTACTGGTCGTAGAGAACTAAAATTAGGTGTGTTCCTTGGGGAGTGTAAAGCCAAGAATACACTAGGGGATAAATGTCTGGCAACAAGTGTCGCCAGTGACATTGGGCGAAGCAGAGCGACGTATTTTCTTTAAAAAAAAAAAAAAACAAAAAACGTTAGCCCATACTGGGATTTTCTCCTGTGTCACGGGTGCGTTTACAAACATACAATATCACATACACATGACACCCAGACCCAAAACAACAATTTGTGGATCACGCAAAGAGTTGTTCCGTGCGGGAATCGAATCCGCTACACTTTGCGCGGCAGCTAGTTGCCCAGCCACCGCGCCAACGATGCAGTCAACGTTGCCGATCTTTGGTCGACATGTCTAGCAACGTCAACGTCGCTGTGGATATAAGTCGCGCGTTGTCGCCTTATATGTTAGGCAACATCGGCCGGCTTCGCTCGACAAGTCGCCGATACAAGTATCTTGAGACATTTGTCTCCTAATAGATCCTTGACTTAAAGAAGCAGAGAGCAGAAGAGGTTTCCTGAAAATTCTCACGTGACCGTTAAACACGGGAATCACCTATTTGTTCGTACGAAGTCGCTGACAGAGAGCTGGTTTGGGATATTAATTCCTTTTCATTTTATAGAGGCAGCCCTGGCGTGGCCTGCTTATCTTGTGCATGATTAAGCTCTCAGGCATCTTGGACAAAATACAGGAAAACGCGCACTATTCTTCCTTGCACTAGTTTTTTTATTCTTTGTTTGTGTGTACTGACTGCAAAACAGTTCGTCTTGAATTTGTATGTTAGATAATTTTCATGCTCTTTGGCAGGTTATACCTCTATATGCTTAGTAAAATTGAATATACGATGCGAAGAACTGAATGCGTACATACTTAGTGTAATGAAATTTATGAATAAATAAAATTATTTCAACATAATGCATCGCCAATCGAAACTGCAGCTGTAGCCAAATGCCATTTAGCGCTTGTCTACTTGTACCTCTAGAGTAGAAAACTAAATTATATGGAATTGACGTAAATTTTGACACTTGTCAGTGTCAGTGTCATCACATTTTGATTTCTACTCTCTCTGTAGACAAGCGTTAAAGTAGCGTTTGGCTAAAGGCACTGATGATGAAAAATAGAAGATGGTCATATTAAATATTAATTTCGGTGTCAAATAGAATCTAAAATTCCGAACATTAGATTCGTAATTCATAACGGAAAACTACAGGAAGTCTTTTGTGAAGATCAATATGATTAAAAAAATATTATTCATGTTTTTCTTACAACTATTTTGTAACTCATACTTATGTGTCGCACAGCGCCGTCGTCGTCTAGCGGGCGGCGTCATACTATGCCAAACGTATTATTGTCTGACTACTGAAGCTGGAATGCACCTGTCAACATGGCTATTTTTCATTTCTTCAAATTGTTTTTCTTTTGAGAAACATTTAAGAGATATGAAGTTTGTTAGACTTTTACATACATAACATCACGCCTTTTATCTCCAAAGGAGTAGTCAGAGGTGCAGTAACATTTGGATTCTACAGTATTATTTGGATGCTACAGAGGAGCTTTTAAATAAACTTGAGCGATTGCAAAATGTTTGTATCCGTTTTGTCTTTGGTTTAAGAAAGTACGACCATGTTTCCGTATTCCGCAATAGGCTCAAGTGGCTTCCGATCCGTCTTCGCAGGAACACTCGCATTTTATGCTTCCTATATAACATCCTCTTCAACCCTGCCTATCCTGCTTACCTTCGGGACCGTTTCTCCTTGGTTCGTCCTCCTGAAGTCCTATCTCGTTCACACCTTAAATCTAATCTTAAAATCGAACCCCATAATTCCGATTTCTATTCCTACTCCTTTTCCGTTCATGCAGTGAGGCTGTGGAATGCGCTCCCGCCTAACATTCGGGACGCTGAGTCTATCGCTATCTTTAAAAAACGAGTGAGAGAACACTACCTTTCCTCCTGATATGTAAATTTCTTCATTTATATGTATAGTTTATATTTTGTATGTATTTATTTATATATTGTATGTAGTTGTTTGGTTATTTATCTGTTAGTTTTAAGTCTGTTTCCTATCTCAATTTTCTATTTGTTACTACACACTGTGTCATTATATTATTATTACTTTTCCTGCTCCAGGTCCACAGGAAGAAATTCCAATAGGAATAGGTGGTACCTTTGTACTTTAATTTTATGTATGTGTTGTCCTTTATGTTGTATGTGTGTACATAAATAAATAAATAAATAACACCCACTTTTCACTATTTAGGTTATGAGTTCCATGTAATAGAGAGTGAGCCTATTGCCATATACCGGGCACATTTCCAGACTCCGTGCGGTTTTTTTTAAAAAACCCAGTAATATTTTGACCGAACCGGGAATCGAACCCGAGATCCCTTGCTCGGTAATCGCACTTGCGACCACTCGGCCATCAAGGCAGTCTTGTTAGACTTTTTTGACAAGTTAATACAGGTACACTGTAAGACTCTGTACCTCTAGAGTAGAAAACTAAATTATATGAGCACTGAACAATACAGTATCTGGTAGTTAAAATTCAATATTTTTATCGAAATGTCAAAAACGATATTTGTCTATGTATCTTTTTAAATCGCAACATGACGTCATCATATTATTGCATCAAATCTCTATCTCTTCAGTCGTTCCCTCATGTCTGAGGATCGCGGTCAGCATCAGGATTTTATCTGAAGCGGATTCTGTCCAACGCGTCTTTTACAGCCGTGCAAAATTTTGAGGACTACCTAGTCTTTTATTTGATTGGTCCATCTTGATGGAGTATGCTCACGCGATCTCTTGCCTTCGGTGTTTCCAACAAAAATCAGCTTCTCCAAGTTTTCGCCGCCCCTGCGGGCTGTGAACACCCAAATTTTTATCAGAAGTTGATCGATGCATTGCTGGTACCATTTGCTGTCCAAGGTACCTACTCTTAGTATTCACGTTCAACACATTTCGAACGCATCTATCTTCTGTCTCTCTCGCGCCAGTATATAAGCCGTTAAACAAGCAGATGGATCACCTGATGGTAAGCAATCGGCGTCGCCCATGGACACCTGGAACACCAGATGCGTTACAAGTGCGTTACCGGCATTTTGGGGATAAGGAGTTTGAGGATCGTTGGGGCTTTAGGGATTGGGGAGATTGGGGAAGGGGAGGGTAATTGGGCCTCCGTTTGAGTTACAAACATACACACAAACTTTCGTATTCATGATAATATATAGTACGATATAAATTAAACTGACTATCTCGCAAATGCGACTGCTGGGTAAGGGGTCTCGGGTTCGATTCCCGAGTCGAGAATAGTATTACTGGGTTTTTTAAAAATTCTCAGTAGTAGCACGGAGCCTCGAATAGTGCCCGGTATATGGCAATAGGCTCACGTCCTTTCACATGGGACTCATAAGATAAATAGTGAAAAGTGGGTGTTACATTGTGATGTGGCGTAACCTCACAAATGCACCTCTGCCAAGGTCTTCGGGGATAAAAGGCGTGATGTTATGAATTTAAATTAAACATCATGCTAAGATCAGTAGAAGCCGAGCAGCGGGTGTACCCGCGGTGAAATAGCTAGTAAGAATTTATTTAAAAAAGGCGATATTGAACGCAATCATTTTTGCAAAATAGGTAATCTCAAAGGCTCCACAAGACACCGTGGCGTGGCTTCTTTGATGAGTGTGTCACTGTCATAAAATGTAATAATATTTTCTTTACATTATTTTCAATGTCAATCATTAGGTACTTGTCACACATATTATCTGTGAATTTGTTATGTTATACTTTTTAGAATAGATTGCTTGTGATGCGTATAGGTGAACATCCAATATTTTTACACGCGGTTACACCTGCGTGTAATTTTTTTTCTTTTGGTTTTTATTTTCATTATTTAACTCGTTGAGTACCGTCATTATAGACATAATTATAGAACAATAGGTTGCGGTCACCGGTGACCGCTTGGTGTTTGACAGTTTATTTAACTCTATTGGTTTTTTTAAGGTGTACATATCTTATTAGTAGCTATTTATTTATTTTATTTTCAGCCATGATCCTCCCACTGCAGGCCAAAGGCCTCTCTACCCTCCTTCCACTCCTCTCTATGTAAAGCTTTTTGCGGCCAATCCTTGTCATATTGGTAGCTAGCGTATATTAAATTGTAAAACCTCTTATAATAATCCATTTTTTTATTGAACTTTGCTCAGTGTTTCACCTATACCTCACTTGATAGTAAGCAATGATGCGGTCTACGATAGAGCAAGTCTGCCCATAAGCAACCTATTCACTCAAGCCTTGAAGAACACCCAGGAACTTTCTTTTCTGAGCTATTCTCTCGTGAATGAGGGACAGATAAACAAACACTCAGAATAGGTACATTAAAATCATAAGCAAAAATGTATTTTTGTGCTACCAGACATATAATTATATTATTTTGAAAAGCAATTTCCTTGAGATCAATGAGCCATTTTGATTAATGTTTTCAAATTATATTTTCTTTTCTCATATTATTTTTAATGTTTCATGATTTGATCTGCTATTAGTCTGTCTGGGTTAATTTCCGATTGATAACAAGCATCATGTTTTTGTCGTTATGGGTCGGAGGTATAAGATGCTAGTTTCTCACATGCATGAGGCGGCTTCGAAGCCTGGGATGTACCAATGTGACATTTTCCAACTTATATGTAGTTTATAATATTATTGAGAAACCACTAACATTCAGTGAAGTAAAAACATATTTGTATTCTAACTTTCGTGAGACATACTAAATAAATTATTATGTTTTCGGCTTACTCACGTAATAATAACAGACTCGAGTAGTCAGTAGCAGCGCGACAATCGCGGCGTCGCAGGTCGCGAAATGCTGCTCATGAATATGAGCCTCTAGCATGGCTTGAAACTAGTCGAGTTCCTCGTCAAATTATTCAAGCCGAAAACATAATAATTTATTGAAAAACATATTGATCAAATTGACTTATATTTCCTATAAGTTTAAAATTGCCCACCAGCCTTGAGGAAGCGTGATCAATGCTTAAACCTTCTGAACCTTACAACTCGAGGGCGACGTGACGTAAGAGCGCTGGTGGCTAACGGTAGGCAAATTCTATACCTACAACGCCATGCCGGAGCCGTACCGGAGTCATGCTTATTAGATGTGCGAACTACTTAGACTAATAATGATAATTGCTGTACAGTACAAATACTTTTCTTTTCATAAGAGGGAATTTACTATAAATTAAAAAAAAAAAAACGTTGCCCCACACATTTTTTTTTTTTTTTTTTTTTTTAAGGGGGGAAAATCATCGAATGACTGCCCCCGCCTGGGTGAGGCGGGAGGGAGTGTCAGACTCTTACTGACTAAAAACCACCCCGTTCCTTCTCCTGCACGTCGAGCCGGAGCCCCGGTTACCCGTTAGGTTCTCCGCGACTCCGAATCGGCATCGGCCCTATTGGGCCCCATCTGTGGTGGTTTGATGGCTCTTTGAGGCGCGCGCGGAACGCGACGCGCCGTACGCTCGGGTCGTTGCCCCACACTAGGATTTTCTCCTGTGTCGTGGGAGCGTTTACAAACACACAAGTTCACATACACATGACACCCAGACACGGAACAACAATCTGTGGATTACACAAAGAATTGTTCCGTGCGGGAATCGAACCCGCGACACGTTGCGCGACAGCCAGTCGCTCAGCCACCGCGCCAACCGTGCAGTCTAATCTTAATCGTGCAGCATAATCCCCATACTTAGCAGGTGGCTTCAAGATCATAGCTTTACTGAGATTTTAAGAACCATTAATTCCAAAATCGTCTAGGTACTCATCAGTAACTATGTTGCAAATCAAAGCTTATTCCATAAATCGGAAACATTAATCAGTGTTATAAGAAATTGATGTCAAAACACTACCCAGCATGGGAATCGAATGTAAGGCATCAATCATCTTATCCTTGTTTATTTTAAGTACGTGCAACTATGCAAACGTATGAACGATGCTCGCTTATTTAATTCTCTACTAATAAAGTCTAAGTGTTTTTTATCTGTTTGTGGACTTTATTGTTTGTTTAGATACTTTACTTATCTGTTTCTTGTGGACATGATTATAACGACATAATTATGAATGTCTTCTTCCGCCCGTGTGTGGTGGAAGGGAGTCTCAGACTCTTACTGACTAAAAACCACCTCGTTCCTACTCCTGAACTGAACCCTGAATTTCGATGCGGGAACCAAGACATTCATGTCCATTGGAGTGATCCGGTGGTTTCATGGTTGTATCTACTGTAGATCCTGGCTTACAGGAGTTGCAATCGTTTTGAGAGATTGTGGTTGTGCTTGTCCCATAAAAAAAAACAAAAAATCAGACAAACAAAACAAACGGTTTAATTAATACATAGTCCACTTGAAATACGAACGAAACCGCGTTTAAAAGCAAATCGCCAATCACTTTAGATTACATTGCGTTATCGGTGACGGCGGTAATTGGTTATTGCTGTGTTTACCCAGCAATGTACTGCACACTACGGCTTATGTTTATCATGAGTTGTTACTTGTATGGCGCGCTGTGTAATCAGGCTTGTTTCGTTGTGGTACAAGTGTTGAGAGATGAGCGTTTTGTATTAAAATTTCGATTAGTTAAAATATTTTTTTTATTTATTTATTTCAACTTCATACAAGTGTGTACAGTTGGACTTAATGCCTTACTCCCAGTCAACCTTTAAGCAGTGCAGAGATGAAAGTAGCAGGTGATTTTAAACCTTTAGAAATAGATTTTGTGTTCTGATGTATTATTGTTGTGTAACAGTTGAAAAGATATTGTAAATTAAATCAGTCAATGATAAAATTACTTTTACGTCGGAGAGATGGTGTGAAAAATAAGTATCTACTACTTTCAGGAGAAGCTTTATTTGAATGCACGGTTGTTGCGGTGGCTGGGCAACCGGCTGCCGTGCAAAGTGTCGCGGGTTCGATTCCCGCACGGAACAACACTTTGTGTGATCCACAAATTATTGTTTCGGGTCTGGGTGTCATTGTGTATGTGAACTTGTATGTTTGTAAACGCACCCACGACGCAGGAGAAAATCCAAATGTGGGGCAACGTTTTATTTAAAAAAAAAATATATATAAAAAATAATGAAGATAATAAAAGCAGCGCCATTTAATAATTGACAGAGTTATTAACTATCAAATAAATCGCCAATTTTCTTTATTCGTTCTTCAACCGACAAAAACACATAGGCAGCCTTAAGGCTTAAGGCATTCTCATCAATTAAAAGTTACCTATGTATGTATACGATAACAATAACAATTTGTGGTTAGCACAAGCATTACAAACTTTAAAGTAATTCTTTTATAACCTACGTTTAAAAAACCGACTTCAACTTCCTCTTGTTTTCCTTCGATTAACTTTTTGTACCAACATTATAGACACAATTAAAGAACAATAGGTTGCGGTCACCGGTGTCCTCGCGGTGTTTGACAGTTTAAATAATATCTAACTACTAACACTAAGCCCTTATTCCAAGTGTAACAAACACTTTTTCTGATAACCACATCGAAATTGGTTCAGCTAATCCTAAGATAATCGCGCACAAACAAGCAAACATACATACACACATACATACAAACTGCGAACCTCCTTTTTTCTTTTTCAAGTCGGTTAATTAGGTCAACATTCTAAATCGCTACCTCTCATAACTTGCAACAGGGAATCGAACATACTAATCTGGTTGGTATTACGAGCATTGCAATACAAAGCTATTAGGGTAATGCATCCAATTGATTTAACTATCACACTGAATGACGCTTCTCTTTTATTGATAGTCGCCGCCTTTCGAAAGAACCTTTTGGTCGTACGTATAACAAAATTAATGTATAATTGAGCAGCGCAAGGTTGGACAAAGTATTTTTGTTTTTTTTTTGTGTCATATCTTATTACAAACTTATTCCCGCAGTTTCGCTCATGCTATATTCAGAGGTTAATCTCTTAGAGGCTTTTTATTGGGGCGAAAATCATCCGAATACTTCTCTTAATTAGTAAAAACCACCCCGTTCCTACTCCTGCACTTCGAGTCCACTCCGAGTTGGCTCCACAGAACATAACTAAAGAAGTGGCTCCTTGAGGCGTACGCTTGGGCCTGGTTCAGGTTAGGTTTACAAAAAAAGAAAGATTGGGCCTCCGGTAAGGTTACTCCGATACGCTGGAAATACAACGCAACGCAACGCACGTTGTTTCACGTCTGTTTTCTGAGAGGTCGTGGTATCACTCCGGTCGAGTCGGTCCATTCGTGGCGAAGCATGGCTCTCACACACTTGCAATGTGATATACAAATTATACACAGTAACAAAAGTCTACCACAAAACTACGAATACCGTAACCATACGAATTTTAGAGGATTCAGAAGTAACCAACATATTGTTTGATATGGGAATACTGGAAACTTTACCGACCTTTTCTGTTTTACAACTATTTCCGTGTATTTGACTTGAGTTAATCGGATCAATGGTTTGTTTGATTATAATACGATGATGATGTTTGAGCATTAATCACCACGTTTGCTCAGTGTGATAATGAGAAATTATAAGTTAGCTTTATTTCATTTTATCGAATCCTCTATAACTTAAAAAAAAATATTCCTTTAAAGGTGTTCCCTAACCGGGAGCATTCGCATGTAATGTAACATTACAGATCTGAGCCTTACATCAGAGAAGGAGGAGAACCAAGCATTACAATGCGCCCCTTGTAATGATACAATGTGTAATATCAATGTCTGACATCTTGCTATGAAATGCTCTAAGTCGAATCTATATAATATGTATGTTACATTACACGTGAATGCTCGTTAGACAGGGATACCTCCCTGTCAAACGAGCGACATTACACGTGAATGCTTCCACCTTTACAACCGAATGCGATCATTATCATTTTAATCATCATATGAGCCATAGGACGTCCACTGCTGAACATAGCCTCCCCCAATGACTTCCACATAGGCCGGTTGGAAGCGACCTGCATCCAGCGGCTCGCTGCGACCTTAATCAGGTCGTCTGTCCACCTTGCGGATGGACGTCCTACGCTGCGCTTGCCGGTACGTGGCCTCCACTCGAGTATCATTCTACCCTAGCGCCCGTCGGTTCTCTGCGCTATGTGCCCTGCCCACTGCCTCTTCAACTTGCTAATGCGCTGGGCTATGTCAGCGACCTTTGTTCGTTTGCGGATTTCCTAGTTTTTTTCATTTTAAAAGCGTTCAATTTAAATGTTATTAAATCATCTCTTATATGACATACTTTACCAATTAATAAAATACTTATATCACAAATATTTATCAAGAAATGAAAAGGAAAAGGGTCCGTTTCTTTGCTTCACATATACTAAAGGCATGTTAAAAATAAAGACAATATTACCTACGTTTATCATGTCGCAATACTTAAACACATATTGACTGACCATTCGAGTATTCACACTAACTTAAGGCTTAACATATTGATTTACTAATACTTTCTAATCTCCAGCTTATAACTAGGCTTATCTAGTAACGCGTATTATACGAAACTGCTGATTTAAATCTTAACAACCTGTTTTAGTTAAGTAAAGGTAATGTTACATTGTTATTTAAGTTTTAGAAGTCATTCGATGATATTCCATCTTAAAAATAATGATAGAGTACAATGGGGTCTACCGTATTTTTGTTCACCAGATGACGCTAATGTAGCCCTCTCGTTCTTCGTCCAATAGGGAATTAGCTAGTGTAACGCCATTAGACATTAAATATTTTACTGCTGCTGTGATTGGTCAAAAATTCTTATCCAACTTTTGCGCCATTTGGTGAGCAAAAATACGGTAGGCCCCATTTACTTACATATGCGTACAGTATTGAAATATGTATCAGAGACATTGTAGAACATACTTTTTTAAAAAAGATTAACGAATGGAGTTTCTCGTTCGTTCTTCTCCATTCGAATCTACATTTTGGAATGAGCACCTAGCTTCACCTAAATTCACTGACGGACTGACTGACAGACTATTATTTATTTTGTATTTGTTGACGTTTCAAAAGTACCAAACTATGGTTTAAACTGTCAAACACCAAGCGGTCACCGGTGACCGCAGCCTATTGTTCTATAATTGTGTCTATAATGACGGTACTCGACGAGTTAATTGAAATAAATGCTTTGACTTTGACTTTGACTTTACTCACCACCACCTCTACTCTTCTCGTCTGTATCTTGCGCAGTTGACGTAGTGGTTGAGTGTCCGGCTACGTTGCAACGTGTCGTGTAACGGCCAAGTAATAATAGCATTTTCTGAGTAAAATTACTAGTATTATCTCGTAGTCGGGAAGTTTGGCGGATTTTCACCCCCGTGTCTCGGAAAGCATGTAAAGCAGTTAGTCCTGCGCCTGATCTCTGTCTGGTCGTGTCGGATTTCGGCCCATCGTGTTCAGAGAGTGAGAGAACAGAGACTGCATTTATGTTTACGCACACACTTGTGCACTATAATATCTACTGCGTAGTGGGTTAATCTAGTTAGACACCAAGATCAGTAGATTTATTTATAATTATATAAGTCGATTCAGGGAATGCAAAGACAAAGATAGCGCTGCAATGCTCTCTAGTAATCTCCGCACAAACCCCTCTTTCGCGTCAAGAGTCGCGGTGAGCCAGTGGATGCAGGCCTCTCTGTTATAAAGGAGATTCATAGTCCACCATTGGACTCTCAAGGGCTGTTGATGAATGAAACGTGTTGTTTATAGATTGTCTCAAACATAGTTCGTTTTTGAAGGAGGAAAATCATCTAATGACTCCTTCCGCTTCGTGAAGGCGATAGGCATGTGTCAGACATTTTCTGATTAAAACCCACCCCGTTTCTACTCAAGCTTTGAGCAAGAGTCCCGGTTACCCGTTAAGTTATCTCTATGGAAACCCGCTAAGTGGTCCACGGTTCTAGTAGCCGTATTTAAAATATCTTAACCAATGAGGCAGAAAATATTTTAATTGTTTTAAAATACCGATGAGATACTTCGATAAAGGTATCGGAAACTGTTGTTATTGATTGATTGTAACGGATCTAGTGAACGCACGGCGTAACACAATACCGCTTCAATGAACGTTAACTTTTAACGGGTCTTATTTGACTACTGGCAATACTAACTTAGCATACACTAGTTTTATACCTCGGTTTTACCTTTTATTTAACTGGCGATATATTTTATGCATGTGTCTAGTGCAGTCTTGCAACTCATCCCCTCCCAATCACTGAATCCCCAACAATCTTCAAATTCCTAATCCCGAAAAGACCTGTAACGCATTTGTTATGCCTCCGGTGTTTCAGTTGTCCATGGGCGACGACGATTGCTTACCATCAGGTGATCCGTTTGCTCGATTACCGGCTTGACCCATAAAAATACATTATGGTGCCATTAAGGAAATTTGATGATAGCATTGGTGGGTGACTGATAGATCATCCAATGTTCAACACATATAAATATAAATATAAAGATATTTTTTATTTGCGTTAACATTAGTAATATTACAAGAGTACATGCAATGGTGTTAAGTTACACAATACTAATTGTTTAATTGGAACCAGCAGTTTCGGAGGATAGCACATTCAAACAAACAAACTCAACTTTTTAATACCTACTATTAATAGTAACATAACATAACATAACAAAGAATGGGTAGGAAGAGGTGCACATTATGCCACTGTACAATGTAACACCCACTTTTCACTATTTATGTTATGAGTACCGTGTAATAGGGGGTGAGCCTATTGCCGTGTTACTACTGAGATTTTTTTTAAAAACCCAGTATTTCTTTGCCCGACCCGGGAATCAAACCCGAGGGCCCTTGCCCGGCAGTCGCACTTGCGACCACTCGGCCAACGAGACAGTATTAATAGTAAAGAAATAATAAAGCAACATAAAAATAGTGTTGCAAATGTTTGACTAATAGATCTAACCGTTGCATTTCTAATTAGTTATACCTTCACGGTTTAACAAATAATTTGACCATAAATTGGTTTATATTTCCGTTCGTAACATTACACTAGTCCTTTATTTCTTCAGCCCTAGAGTCGATTTCAGTTTAACATTTCATTTTCAATATGCAAATCTAAGTTTGTCGATGTGAAATTCTTAAAATATTGATAAGTGAATTTAGACTTTATTTTGAGGGTAATAAAGGTGCATGGTATTCCGTGAACAATCAGTTTGGTATGAGTCTATCACACCGTTTCAATTATTGAGCACTTGATGGCTGATAGAATTGTTATGGTGTTTATTTTAGTTTTTTATTGTTTTACTAACTTTTGCTCGCGGCTTTGCTCACGTTTCTGTGTTGTAAAAGTAGCTTAAACGTTATTATTCATAATAATAATCAAGACTTGAACAGAATTTGACTGCACGCTTGGTACAGTGGCTGGGCAAACGGCTGCCGTGCAACGTGTCGCGGGTTCGATTCCCGCACGGAACAACACTTTGTGTGATCCACAAATAGTAAACGCACCCACGATACAGGAGAAAATCCTAGTGTAGGGCAAAGGTTTTTTTTAAAAAAAAGTATTTGACTGCCTCGTTGGAGGAGTGGTCGCAAGTGCGACTGCCGGTCAAGGGGTCTCAGGTTCGATTCCCGGGCCGGTCAAAGTACTACTGGGTTTTTAAACTTATATCTCAGTGTATCTCAGTGGTAGCACGGAGTCTGGAATTGTGCCTGGTATATGGCAATAGGCCCACCCCTATTACATTGGACTCATAACATAAATAGTGAAAAGTGGGTGTTACATTGTACTGTGGCATTAAGTGCCGTAATGTGCACCTCTGCCTACCCCTTTGGGGTTAAATGTTATGTTATGTATATTATCTACCTGATACTGAAAACTTAAACACATACCGCCGTTTTCACCAACCCCGTAAACTATCTCTTACCTAAAGGTCAGTTATAGATGGGGCCCAATCGGGCTGATGCCGACATGGAGCCGCGGAGGACTTAACGGGTAACCGGGGCTCCGGCTCGAAGTGCAGGAGAAGGAACGGGGTGGTTTTTAGTTAGTAAGAGTTTGACACTCCCTCTCGCTTCACCCGGGGGAAAAGTAATTGAATGATGTTCTCCCCTTTAAAAAAATCTACCTGCCAATAAACTACATCGCGGGAGTAACATAACTTTTATTTTGGAAAATTGAAACAAAAGCTATATCCGAAAATGCAAATACTATGCAAACAAAGACACAGGCAATAGCTAGTCAAAAATAAAATCGAAGACTTCACGTCCACAACTCAGTCCAAAAGTACAAATAAAACCAAAAATAGTTGCCATTTGCACGAATCAAGTTTCGATCCCTCTCTATACAGACACGACACAATTAATCAATTTGCAATACCAGTATTAATCACCTTAATAGCTATGACGTCATACAGTTTACAAATGACGTCACAGAATAATGTCACTTCATAACTCGAGTGTACTATGTTCTATTGACAGCCAGTGTACTTCGCTACTAATCTCGACAAATTGACTGCAGTAGACTGCTGGCCATAATCGACTGCTGGTCGATATGTTTGACAAGGTGGATATTTTGTTTGTATGTTTTTTGTCGTGAATCGAGTTTCAAATATATTTTTTGTTGCATTTGATATATTATAAAATGTGAGACATTATATTGATAATCATATACATATTATCTATTTTTATGAAGGAATTACACTAGATTAACTGCACGGTTGGTGCGGTGGCTGGGCAACCGGCTGCCGTGCAACGTGTCGCGGGTTCGATTCCCGCACGGAACAACACTTTGTGTGATTCACAAATTGTTGTTTCTGGTCTGGGCGTCATTGTGTATGTGAACTTGTATGTTTGTAAACGCACTCACGACACAGGAGAAAATTCTAGTGTGGGGCAACGAGTTATAAAAAAAAAGATTTATTATTGATTCTCAAAAAATCCCGATTATTTTGAAATTCTCTGTCTGTCAAATTTGAATCAATTCCTAAACGAATTAGTTTATTTAAACAACGACAGTACCATTAGTACAATTTTCAGTACAAAACCACAAACTATTTTAGAAATTAAGAATTCATTTACAGTTACGCAGCTAGATCAACTCATCAGGTAGTCCTAACTAAGTGCAAATAACCCTTTCCGAAGGCAACTAACCTAATAAACTGATTATAACTAAAAACAACGAAAACCAAACTTAATAATTTATTACACTATCATTGAATAATACAGCAGTATGACAGTTTGTCAAAACTTTCTCGGGGTCCGTTTTAGGGCACATTTTGTTTACTTTCCCGTTCATGTCCCGAAATTCCGAAATTTCGGCCTTATTGTTATTTGCTCCGTGTCAATTATACCGCTGGGTCTGGTTTGGGCGAATTAATTTGGAGGCAATTTGCGCTTTTTCTCAGAGGTGAGCTAAATTTGATGTGATTATCTGTATGTGGTTGCGTGTTTCCTTGATTTTTTTTTGCTAAAGTAAAATCTTGTGCTTTTGAGTCTCGTTTTTAAATGCTTTTGTAAATGGTTCTGTTTTAATTTCTATCATCATCATCACCATCAGCCTATAAGTGGCCACTGCTGAAAGGTTTGGGCACTAATCACCACGCTTGCATAATGAGGGCTGGCGATTTTAAACTTATAATCAGAAATTATAGGCCCAGGTTTCCTTTACTGTTTGTCAGTAGATTCTAGACGAACTTAAAAAAATATATATAACACGGAAAAAGTCACATTGGTACTAGCCCACACATAATACATTGATTGTTTTCGAGCTCGCTCTCTTATGCATGAGAAGCGGGCATTTTAAACCTTCAGCCCAGCACGACATTACTTATGTCATATTCAGAATTATGTGTGTTATATTTAACAAGAAACTACTAGAAAAATTAGAGGTAAAATAAATATTATAACCTATTTGCGTACATAGTTTAAAAAAATGAATTGTCCAATTAGTTTGCAAGCAAGTGTAATAGCAAACAAAGCTTATGGGTGATACATTAGCCAGGAGTAACGGTTTCTATGTCGATCATCGTCATTATGATCATGATATACAAACTGATGTGTATACAATTATTGCCTAGTTTGTTCTGTGGTCTTTATTTGTGTATAATTATGGGTGTAGGTGGCAAAATCTTAGAGTAGGGCAACGTTTTCTTTAAAAAAATCTATTTAGTCCGTCAGTTAGGCAATGAAAAAATATTAGACACGTATTTTTTTTTTCATTTTGTGATATAAGAAAACTATATTTAGATAAAACAAAACTTTACGAATGGGGATTAGCTACGTCATTTCTACGTATAGAAAGTACTTAGAAGTGACGTCACGCGATATTTCAAATCAATATGGCGTCGCATGTATTTGTTTCTGTAAGAAAATAAAAAGTACGTGTCTAATATTTTAAAACGATATACAAGACGGACATCACAACCCATACATCCTACTTAAAAATTGAATAATTCTATAAAATTAAATCCAAATGAAGAAAAAATTATCAGTTAAAACCTGTTAAAAAAATATATTTCTTTAAACATCTTTGCATACTTACCTAACAAAAAGACGGAACCGTATTGTACCGTAACTGTAAATTAAAAATATCGTGTGTCCACAATTTTTTATTTTTAATTCTGTAGAACGCAGCAACTATGAAATTCCGGTGGTCAACGGCGCAAAGGTTAATTTGTTCGGCTTCGGGCTACCGTACAGTGTAAATACCGCTCATATTTTTGCTTTAATGGAAAATTTCGTTGTTGATTTACTACGGAAGGATACTTGGAGAAGGCATTTCTATGAAATAAAGAAATATAGGATCTGAAGTATTAAAAAGAAGTAACTAAGAACATAAATGAAGAGACTGATGACTGTTGATGAAGCGAAATAGGTATGTAAGAATCGTAGCAATTGGCGTCCATAGTGTCTGCCTACCCCGACCTACGACCGGCGTGAGATTATGTATGTACCTCTACATACAAACATAATTAAATAAATTAAGAGGTACCTTATACTCACAGGGCAACATCACATTTTACATAGCACCTTCTTACAAAATATTTGCCAGGGAACGAGGTGTGATGATGACTAAGCTTCAAGTAAGGATCCTGGTTTGTTGGTCATATTATTTCCTTTAACATCACACATCAGATCAACAGTATATAAGTAACCACTGCTGACCAAAGGGCTCTTCTCACATAGAGATGGTTTGAGCGTTATTGACCACGCCTGGGGCCGGTTGGCGATTGCAAACTTATAATTAGAAATTATAAGCCCAGGTTTCCTCACTACGTTTTCCTTCACCGTGGGTTAGTGTGGTGTCTATATATTCATAGAAAGTACATATAAGTCGGAAAAAGTCACATTGGTACTTACCGTTGGTAGCTTTCGAACGTTGCACGATCCAGGCCGATGCCAGTCTCGGCGGTTTCGTTCGCTGCCTGCTACAGCAGGCGAGGGGTTGGGTGAGTCGGGCTCCTTGCGAGGCCCGATGCGGTGTCGAGTCCGGTGGTTTGCCCCGCCACGAGTCGCGCTCTAACTAGTGTATAACAAATGGACATCTTAAACTTACGACAAAAAACTTTGAATGTGCAATGTAAAATTTGTGACGTCAAATGAGCCGATATATTTAACTTTCCTTCTTATTTATGTACCACATCCAATATACCTCTACAAACATGTTCGTTCATCCTAACCGGTACTTGTGTTTTGTGTGGCTTCTCTATGCTTGGCACAGCCAGAGTTGGTTCTCGAGCATTATATTAAATTAGTTGATAACAAATATGACCTGGTAAACTCTCGATCATTGGCTTTATGGCTCACTCTACGACACTTTTAGATGAGAGACTAGCTGCACCCGCAATTTCGTCTGCATTTTTATAAAATACTAGCAGCCCGTCCCGGCTTCGCACGGGGTAGACAAATATTTATTTTTGGAAATTTGGATTGTTGTAGTGACATACCTACAATAGTTGGACATATACTACCGCGGAGTTTTTTGTAGACATTATGATGTTCTTTAATATGGTTGTACATTATTTTGTTCTATTGCTAATAGTTTCGGCAGTGCATCCGACAAAAGACATTTTAAGACTAATTTTTCTACACCTTCGGTTACATTGTTCAAATTTTACCAAGGATGCCTAATTTTTTTCAACATGAAATGTAACCTATGTCAAATTGGAAGAATGTAGCATTCCATGGGTAAAAGATTTTTTTTTAAATCGGCTCAGTACTTTTTGAGCCTATTCTTTCTTATACAAACATACAAAAATAGGTACAAATCTTTCCTCTTTATAATATTAGTATAGAAAAGTAAAATTTCAAATTAATTTTATTTTAAAAGTATTGCTTATTTTTCCAAAAGTAGTCTGTTGTTCATTGATTAGTGTTATCTACATTTTCATCGCATTTTAATAGTTTTTCGTCATCATGGCTATATCTACAATAAGCCTTGATCAATCACTCGTCTTCACTGCTCCTGCACGACAATGCACGACAAACGGTCTCCGAGTAGTAAAAACTGAGGTTGGAAGCTTTCCGTCATCCAGCCTACTCACCAGACCTTGCCGGTAGGCAACCTACAGTACTTTTTCTAAAATTGGTTAACTTCTTGGAAAAAGTTCAACACCCGAGAGGCAGTACAAAATACTTTTGAAGTTGATTGCCTCTCGTGCGCTGATTTCTTTAAGAAGGGTATCAATAAACTGCCACTGCTCGTATTTGTCGTGTCTGTCGTTTCGGTCGTATTTGTCTTGTCAGTTGTGTTTGTCGTATTTGTCGTGTCAGTCGTGTTTGTCGTATTTGTCGTGTCAGTCGTGTCGGTCGTATTTGTCGCGTTTGTCGTGTCGGTCGTGTCGGTCGTGTCGGTCGTATTTGTCGTGTCTGTCGTGTCAGTCGTGTCGGTCGTATTTGTCGTGTCTGTCGTGTCAGTCGTGTCGGTCGTATTTGTCGTGTCTGTCGTGTCAGTCGCGTTTGTCGTGTCGGTCGTATTTGTCGTGTCGGTCGTATCGGTCGTGTCGGTCGTATTTGTCGTGTCGGTCGTATTTTTCGTATCGGTTGTGTTTGTCGTATTTGTCGTGTCAGTCGTGTTTGTCGTATTTGTCGTGTCAGTCGTGTCGGTCGTATTTGTCGCGTTTGTCGTGTCGGTCGTGTCTGTTGTGTCGGTCGTATTTGTCGTGTCTGTCGTGTCAGTCGTGTTTGTCGTATTTGTCGTGTCAGTCGTGTCGGTCGTATTTGTCGCGTTTGTCGTGTCGGTCGTGTCTGTCGTGTCGGTCGTATTTGTCGTGTCTGTCGTGTCGGTCGTGTCGGTCGTATCGGTCGTGTCGGTCGTATTTGTCGTGTCGGTCGTATCGGTCGTGTCGGTCGTATTTGTCGTGTCTGTCGTGTCAGTCGTGTTTGTCGTGTCGGTCGTATTTGTCGTATTTGTCGCGTTTGTCGTATCGGTCGTGTTTGTCGTATTTGTCGTTTCTGTCGTATCGGTCGTGTTTGTCGTATTTGTCGTGTCAGTCGTGTCGGTCGTATTTGTCGTGTCTGTCGTGTCGGTCGTGTCGGTCGTATCGGTCGTGTCGGTCGTATTTGTCGTGTCGGTCGTATCGGTCGTGTCGGTCGTATTTGTCGTGTCTGTCGTGTCAGTCGTGTCGGTCGTATTTGTCGTGTCTGTCGTGTCAGTCGTGTCGGTCGTATTTGTCGTGTCTGTCGTGTCAGTCGCGTTTGTCGTGTCGGTCGTATTTGTCGCGTTTGTCATGTCGGTCGTATTTGTCGTGTCGGTCGTATCGGTCGTGTCGGTTGTGTCGGTCGTATTTGTCGTGTTAGTCGTGTCAGTCGTGTTAGTCGTGTCGGTCGTATTTTTCGTTTCTGTCGTATCGGTCGTGTTTGTCGTAAATGTCGTGTCAGTCGTGTTTGTCGTATTTGTCGTGTCAGTCGTGTTTGTCGTATTTGTCGTGTCAGTCGTGTTTGTCGTATTTGTCGTGTCAGTCGTGTCGGTCGTATTTTTCGTATCGGTTGTGTCGGTCGTATTTGTCGTGTTAGTCGTGTCAGTCGTGTTTGTCGTGTCGGTCGTATTTTTCGTTTCTGTCGTATCGGTCGTGTTTGTCGTATTTGTCGTGTCAGTCGTGTTTGTCGTATTTGTCGTGTCAGTCGTGTTTGTCGTATTTGTCGTGTCAGTCGTGTTTGTCGTATTTGTCGTGTCAGTCGTGTCAGTCGTGTCGGTCGTATTTGTCGTGTCGGTCGTATTTGTCGTTTCTGTCGTATCGGTCGTGTTTGTCGTATTTGTCGTGTCTGTCGTGTCAGTCGTGTCGGTCGTATTTGTCGTGTCTGTCGTGTCAGTCGAGTTTGTCGTGTCGGTCGTATTTGTCACGTTTGTCGTGTCGGTCGTATTTGTCGTGTCGGTGGTATCGGTCGTGTCAGTCGTGTTTGTCGTGTCGGTCGTGTTTGTCGTATTTGTCGTGTCAGTCGTATTTGTCGTGTCGGTCGTATTTGTCGTGTAAGTCGTGTCAGTCGTGTCGGTCGTATTTTTCGTTTCTGTCGTATCGGTCGTGTTTGTCGTATTTGTCGTGTCGGTCGTATTTTTCGTGTCGGTCGTATCGGTCGTGTCGGTCGTATTTGTCGTGTCTGTCGTGTCAGTCGTGTCGGTCGTATTTGTCGCGTTTGTAGTGCCGGTCGTATTTGTCGTGTCTGTCGCGTCGGTCGTACTTGTCGTGTCTGTCGTGTCGGTCGTATTTGTCGTGTCTGTCGTGTCGGTCGTATTTGTCGTGTCGGTCGTATTTGTCGTTTCTGTCGTATCGGTCATGTTTGTCGTATTTGTCGTGTCGGTCGTATTTGTCGTGTCGGTCGTATTTGTCGTTTCTGTCGTATCGGTCGTGTTTGTCGTATTTGTCGTGTCGGTCGTATTTGTCGTGTCGGTCGTATTTGTCGTTTCTGTCGTATCGGTCGTGTTTGTCGTATTTGTCGTGTCGGTCGTATTTGTCGTGTCGGTCGTATCGGTCGTGTCGGTCGTATTTGTCGTGTCGGTCGTATATTTCGTGTTGGTCGTATCGGTCGTGTCGGTCGTATTTTTCGTGTAGGTCGTATCGGTCGTGTCGGTCGTATTTGTCGTGTTTGTCGTGTGGGTCGTGTTTGTCGTGTCGGTCGTGTCTGTCGTGTCAGTGGTGTTTGTCGTGTCAGTCGTATTTGTCGTGTCGGTCGTATTTGTCGTTTCTGTCGTATCGGTCGTGTTTGTCGTATTTGTCGTGTCAGTCGTGTTTGTCGTGTCGGTCGTATTTGTCGTTTCTGTCGTATCGGTCGTGTTTGTCGTATTTGTCGTGTCAGTCGTGTCGGTCGTATTTGTCGTGTCTGTTGTGTCGGTTTTGTCGGTCGTATTTGTCTTGTCGGTCGTATTTGTCGTGTCGGTCGTATTTGTCGTGTCTGTTGTGTCGGTCGTGTTTGTCGTGTCGGACGTATTTGTCATGTTTGTCGTGTCGGTCGTGTCGGTAGTATTTGTCGCGTTTGTCGTGTCGGTCGTTTATGTCGTGTTTGTCCTGTCGGTCGAATATGTTGTGCCGGTCTTATATGTTGTGCCGGTCGTGTTTATTGTGTTTGTCGTATATGTTGTGTTTGTCGTGTCCGTCGTGACGGTCGTGTCGATCGCGTCTGTCGTGTCAGTCGTATTTGTCGCGTTTGTCGTGTCGGTCGTTTATGTCGTGTTTGTCCTGTCGGTCGTGTCGCGTCGGTCGAATATGTTGTGCCGGTCTTATATGTTGTGTCGGTCGTGTTTGTTGTGTTTGTCGTATATGTTGTGTTTGTCGTGTCCGTCGTGACGGTCGTGTCGATCGCGTCTGTCGTGTCAGTCGTATATGTCGTGTTTGTCATGTCGTTCGTGTCAGTCGTATATTTCGTGTCAACCATGTCTATCGTCTGTCGAGTCGGTCGTGTCAATCTTTTCTTAAAGGATGCCCACGTCATAGTAGCTTCATGCATCGAAAGTCTCAGTGCGATTAATGTAAAATTGACAAAATTCATACAAACTTTCGTCCCTTATTTATTACGTTTTATACCCTTAGGAATTGATCAAAATGTTTTCTTAGCGGCGGCTTACGTCATAACATCTACCTTTTTTCTTGAGGGCGGAAATCATAACATCTACCTGCATGCCCGATCCGTGCAGTGGTTTGGGCTGTGCGTTGAAAGATCAGTCGACACTCGTCGAATTATTGGCTAGTCAGCCACCTATGAGTTTTAAATATTTAGATAATTACTATATAATTTGAACCTCTACGGTTAACCTAGACGGACATACTTCGACCAACTATGCATTTTTTTAAAACAGGCCTTCATGCAGCTATGGATGATTGGTCTATTTTTTTTTTTTTAAGGGTGGAAAATCATCGAATGACTGCTCCCGCCTGGGTGAGGCGGAAGGGAGTGTCAGACTCTTACTGACTAAAAACCACCCCGTTCCTTCTCCTGCACGTCGAGCCGGAGCCCCGGTTACCCGTTAGGTTCTCCGCGACTCCGAATCGGCATCGGCCGTATTGGGCCTCATCTGTGGTGGTCTGATGGCTCTTTGAGGTGTAGTGTGTGTGACACCTCGCCCTATAAGTAAGTAATGTAAGTTAGTTATTAAGGCACTCAATTAAAGATATTCCTAACAGTAACACGTCTCCCTCATTGCTCCACATTGCATGGCGACCCTGCCAGTGCTGCCACGCGGGCAGCGCTGTGCACGAGTATAATGTTGGATATTTGCAATTTGGTCTGTGTTTGTTGAAAATAATAAAGACTGAAACGTTGAAAATTAAAAGTGGACTAAAAGTGCGTATTAGTGTTCGTAAAGTGGAGAGGTATTACTGGCTGCCGGGTGTCGATGCAGCCAGATGTGCACCTGCCGGGAGCGGTTAGTGTCCTGGAGGATGGAGCCGGGAGATGTTGGCGACCAGGTAGCGTCTGAGAGAATCTCCGCTACCCTGGGTACGCGATGTAACCGGACTCGAAAGAACTTGAGTGTTTAAAATGTTAAGTGTATTAGTGTAGTTAAAAAGTGAAAATGGACACCAATATTATATAGAACTAGTAGTAAGTTACACATAATTTTAATAAGGGCCCAACGTATATTAGGTATTTTAGCTATTTCACATAATTTTAAACATTTTATTTATAATATAAGTGTACACTAGATATAGTTTTTCAATTTTTTGTTGTAATTTAGAGATTTAAAAAAAAATATCGTACTTCGCTAACATTAATCAGATTAAAGGAATGTTTCCATGCCCATATAGATAAATGATGTCATACCGAGTGTCAGATTGTATCGTTTTACTTGACACCGATTAACAATAACAATTACACTTTGGTTTTGTCTTATGAAATAAATAAATTAGATGAATGAAATTTGATATAAGCTAGGCTTTGGAATGTGTTCATTGTTTGTATAAGTATGTAAGTTTGGTTTTTAAGTAGTTTGGAATAACTTGGTACACAAGTTTTGGCGTATGACTGAGGGCTGATCACCTAAAGACAACGTAATATTTTGTAGACCAAGCAATTCAATTAGATAGTGTTTATGTTAGGTTTGATAGTTGAAGGATAAGTTAATAATAAATATAATAGGTACACATGGTAAGGTACAGTTTAGTGTTCATGTCCTTAGTTTGATCATGGTGTAGACGAGCTCTCTCTGTGAAAATTAATGGAGATCATAAGAATCTTAAATATTGACACTAAATTTTAAAATAAATATAGAAATGAATAAAAGTAAGCACAAGTATAATAATGAAATGAAGAATGATAAATAAATACATATAATGAAATAAATATAATGAATGAACAGGTACCGGGGAGTCCTGTATAAATATAATGTGCTTACATGTGTATGTACCTTACGATTATAATAAAGAAATATTTAAGCAAAATAGAATGTATTATGTGTACCTAGATATAGAACAGTGAGTAAGAGATTATAATAAGTTGTAAAAGAGATAACAGTTGTAAGTATTATGATTACCTATTTCAGTTGTAAGAATAATTTACCAAATTATTTTCAAAATATACCTATGACTTGAATCGTAAAATGTTTAAATATTGTCAACACTGCGTATATTTTAAGAAATAATTATATATGTTTGTTTTAATGAAAAAAATATATATATATAAATAAATATTTTTTTTCCAAAAAAACGGGGGAGGTGCAGTGTGTGTGACACCTCGCCCTATAAGTAAGTAATGTAAGTTACTTATTAAGGCACTCAATTAAAGATATTCCTAACAGTAACACGTCTCCCTCATTGCTCCACATTGCAAAGGCGCGCGCGGAACGCGACGCGCCGTACGCTCGGGTCTGTTTCTGGTCGGACGGGGAGCTACCCATGCTCGCCGTCCGCAGGCCCGCGCTTACGGTGGCCGGAGATCGTCTCGCGATCCCCGACGCCCGGAGTGTCCTTCGCGATGGCTGGGTTGCGAGGAGGCAGCGCTTTGCTGCCTCACGCGTCCCGCCTCCTCCTTAGCTAGCATGACTGCTTCGCATAAGGAGGAGACGGCATCCCAATCCTCCTCATGTGCATGGCCATAAAAAATATTATTTTTAAAAGTTTTTGATTTATTAATTTCAGTGATCATTATTCTGCATCTATTATAAAGTTCGCCTAATTTATTATGAGCATTAGCTTCTGCCAGTGTTGTCGCTAGCGTCCCCGTGGTATACCAAGTAGCCGCTGTGCTATTTCAGACCATAGTGTACCCCTGTGTTCTAAATTTCATTACGATTCCTTCACATGTTTGGATCCGATGAGTAAACAAACGAATATAAAACAGACACAGTTTTACATTATTTCGATGACCAAAATAAACTTGAACTTAGCAATAAATATTTGTAACATCGCTTGGATATCGGTTTGCGTACAATTTCCGTGGTGCGAATTCTGTGCTATAAATCGTCTTACAACGTTATTATGTCTTTGAACAGAAGCTAGCGGCCAGTGTGCATCGTTCCTTGAAATGTTAAGCTGTATGCATATAGGGATAGAAAGTGACATAGGACAAGTGAATTTTTTAAGCCAAGGATACATTCAAACTTTTTAAACTGAATAATAAGACAACAGAGGATAAACGATTAAATATTACAAATGTTCCATGCATTGCAAAGGTATCTTCTGGCAGTATATGTAAGTCTAAATCTATGAAAGTAGTACATAAGAAGAATAAACAAGAAAAGTTGTTAACATTGTTTAATCAAAATATGCAGGGCTTTTCATCAAAATCTCTAGAAAATGAATTATTTTTAGAAAAATTTAGTTATGATATTGTTTGTATTACTGAACATTGGCTGAAGGATTATCAAGTAGAATATATAAATTTGAAAAACTATTGTGTTGGAAACTATTTTAGCCGTCAAACAATGATACATGGTGGTAGCCTAATTTTAGTTAACAATTCAGTGAAATATAAAGAAAGACAAGATATTACATTATTGTCAATAGAGCACACAATAGAGTTGTCATGTGTTGAGCTGGATAAGCATATTGTAGTCTGTGTTTATAGACCTCCTATGTTACAAAATTTTAATAGTTTTAGCTCCGTAATGGAAGATGTACTGCACAAAACGTGTTCTAGTAGTAAATGTACCATAATATGTTCAAAAAAATGAAATTATGTTTAGACAGTTCTCAAATAAAAAAATTGAGTCATTAAATCATAATTTAAAAAATGATTTATGCGGTCAAATATATGATAGTGAATACCCGAGTGAGATTTACGCCAACCTATTGTAAATTATTAAAACTAAATTCGATAAATTATTCCCTGTAAAACGCAAAAACATTAAATGCAAGTTGGTATTCTGTGACTGGGCTACACCAGGTATACGCATAAGTAGGGAAAGGTTATTCGAGCTTTACGGTATGAAACCATTTAATCATAATGAGGCTTTTCACACTTATGTCTCCAAATATTCGAAAACGTTTAAATTAGTTTGTAAGCAGGCTAAAGCACTTTACATTACTAATAAAATTAAGACCGCAGAAAATAAAATAAAAACTACCTGGAATATAATTAATGACGAGACAGGTAGAAATAAATCACGTAGTGCTGAATTTAATCTAAATACTGCGAATGGACGCATCAATTCAAATTTGAAAGTTGCCCAGGAATTTGAAAGATTCTTTAAAAATATTCCGATTAAAACTACGGAAGCATTGAAATCATCTCCGACTCTTTCCGTTGAACTTCTTAAAAGTAATATCAAGGAGTGCCTTTCTGAGTTTCGATTTCAATACACAAACCCCCAAGCAGTAATTAAAGCGTTCAAAGAGATCAAAGTTAAGTGTACTGAAGATCTCTGGGGAATGTCTGTTAGGGTGTGTAGGTCTTTTATAGAGACTATAGCGCCTCATTTAGCTTTTATTTTTAATAAAAGTGTAGATCACGGAGTTTTCCCGGATTTAATGAAACATAGTAAAGTAGTTCCATTGTTTAAATCCGGTGATAGTGCAGAACCCAATAACTATAGGCCGGTCTCTATTTTACCAGCGCTCAGCAAAGTGTTTGAAAGGCTGATGCTTTCTCAGATGTTGCGTCATTTTAACATGAATTCTATCTTTCATGATCAACAATACGGATTCACCAAAGGTCGCTGCACTACTGACGCGGGAGTAGCTCTAATTAAGCGGGTGTTCGCCTCTTGGGAAGAAGCACGGGATGCCATCGGCATATTTTGTGATCTTTCGAAGGCATTCGACTGTGTTGAGCATGAGACACTATTGCTGAAGCTGAAACACTACGGCATTCGGGGGACGTCGCTAAATCTGTTGAAATCATACCTTCAGGATAGGCAACTTAAAGTATAAGTAAATAAAGTAAATTCACAGGGTGCTAGCATATCTATGGGTGTACCGCAGGGCTCGATACTAGGTCCATTCTTATTTTTAGCGTACATAAATGTCTTGCCCCATTTATTTAAAAATGAACCGCAGATGGTATTATTTGCTGATGACACTTCATTAGTTTTTAAAATTAATAGACGCACAAATAGTTATGACGACGTAAATAATGCCCTAATGAAAGTTCAAAATTGGTTTACATTAAATAACTTAGTATTAAACAATAAAAAAACAAAATGTATTAGATTTGTTTTGCCAAATGTTAAAAGCAACGAATGTGACATATTATTGAATGGTGAGAAATTAGAGTTTGTAAAAGAGACAACTTTCCTGGGAATTACTGTAGACGACAAATTGCAATGTGAGGACATTACATCATTAGCGGGACGATTGAGCTCTGCAGCTTATGCTGTCTGGAAGATACGACAGTTAACTGACATAGACACGGCAAGACTAGTGTATTTCAGTTACTTTCATAGCATTATGTCGTATGGCATTTTGCTGTGGGGACACGCTGCTGACATTGAGTCTATCTTTATCTTACAAAAGCGCGCCGTCAGAGCTATCTACAATCTAGGTCGTCGCGAATCTCTCAGAGAAAGGTTTAAGGAGATCAGCATTATGCCGTTCCATGTCAATTTATTTATGAAAATATTATGTATGTTAGGAAAAACCTACAGTTATTTGGTAAAGTGTCGGACAGACACCACTATCAAACTAGACATAAGAATAGATTAAGTCAGCCAATTTCGAGATTAGCGAAAGTAAGTAAGTCGTTCATGGGATTGTGTGTTAAATGTTATAATAATCGGGCTAGTCCGGCTCCACAGGATAACTAAAAACACTTGTTTTAATGAAATCGTAAATAATACAGCCATATTGCTAAATTGTATATTGTTTAACTTAGATAACCTCACAGAAAACCGACGTGAAGCAACGCTTGCGTTGTGTTTCGTCGTGTGAGTGAGGTTACCGGAGGCCCAATTATCCTTCCCTTCCCCAATCTCCCCAATTCCTGAATCCCCAACGATCCTCAAACTCCTAATCTCCAAAAGGCCGGTAACGCACTTGTAACGCCTCTGGTGTTCCAGGTGTCAATGGGCGACGCCGATTGCTTACCATCAGGTGATCCGTCTGCTCGTTTACCGGTTTATGCCATAAAAAAAAATAAATAAATAACCATTGTAAATGTGAGAGCCCTGTAATTAACTTAATATTAAATTAGATTAGTAGATTTCATTTGTGTCAGCTTGGAGTTGTCATGCTCACTCAAAGGTCTCATTGGCGGTGGCGCGTGCAGTGGATCGCTCGATTCCCTACAATATGGTTGAGTTGGGCGGTGCTGGTGTACGTGTCATGTTCGTGAACGGGCGCCGTCAACTGGGACTGGTCAGCTCCAGACTGTATTATTGTCCTTAAGGTTATTTTCTTTTTTGATCACTTTGACTGGATTTTAGTGTTACATTGTTCTCGCACAATCCAAACAGCAAAACTATGTAACTAGTAAATTGTATTGTGAACCTGATTGAAAAAGAGTAACCTATGGAGTTTCTTGCTCGTTCTTCTCCATAGGAATCTACGCCTTGGAATGAGCAAATAGCTTGACTTTCAATTTTTTTTTGACGTTCAAAAGTGCCATTCTGGCCTAATTGAAATAAATGATTTTGACTTTGACTTTGACTTTGACTTTGCGACACAACACGTATCGCCAGCGACGTTGGGTGAAGTAGCGCGACGTTGCCGGACTTTGGTCGACATGTCTGGCAACATAACGCGACACAGGTGTCTTCCTCGCTCGTTATCGCCATATATGTCAGGTGAAGGCCAGCTTCGCTGACATGTCGCTGATACATGTGGCGGAATATTGGTCCCCCATTGAATGGCTTTAAAGTAGAAAGCTATTTTTTATATCTGATGGGCCGACGTCCGTTGTCCACTATCTCGCCTGGTGGTAAGCGATAATGCGGCCTACGATGAAGCACGTCTGCCTATAAGCAACCTAATCACTCCGGCTTTGACACCTTCAGGAAACACAGACTCCGGTAAAGAATTCCACTACTTAGCAGTTCGTACAATTCTAAAATTGGTAAGCGGACTATTTAGTTGTGTAGCCAATAAAAATAAAAAAAATCGTGTATAATTTAAATCTGTCTCCAATCACAAGCGCGTGCGAAGCCGTTGCCCGCTGACCGATTGGATATTAGTTTACGTTCAAAAGTGCCTTTCTGGTCTAATTGAAATAAATGGTGTTGACTTTGACTTTGAAAGCTAGCAAGAAAATAACAGGTTATTACGTTTAGGTAAAATAAAAAGTCTTAAATACTACACCAGCATTGTAAACAAGTCTTAAATGTAACATAAATCGGACGTCGGTGCAATTTCCAGGCGGCGGTCCACGGGACTCGCGCAGTGGAGTTATAAATCGTGGAAGCTGCTCCACACAGGTGCTAATTATTACGTGGTATCATTACTAATTAGGTAATAGAGTTCATTTCCCTCTTTGTTTTATTTATTTAGATGTAGGTACGAAGATATTGTTGTATGGTGATGGTAGTGGTGACAAGGTAATTAAGTAAGTTTCGTCTGGGACGTTTTTAAGTGGGAAAAGTTACTGAATGATTTCTCCCGCTTGGGTGAGGCGAGAGGGAGTGTCAGACTCTTCGTGACTAAAAACCAATCCGTGCCGTCGCCTGTACAGGTTGCTGGTTGTGAAATTAAAGCCCAGGTGATCTTGATTCTTATTTATTTATTGGCGACTTTACTGTTACATTAAATTACTATAAACTAATCAAGATAGTTACAACCCTAAGTGGAGGGGGCGAAAGGCCATGTTTAAATTGAAGCTTTTGTAACGATTTCTTCACTTCAGGTTCGAAACAAACTTCAAAATAATACTAAAATAAATAAGTACTTAATTCCTAAAGTTAACGCTAGTTACTATTTACATTATTGTACAAATTAAAAATATTAATATGAACTAAAACCAATTAAATATTAATTCATAAGCAAACTCGGGAGGCACAGTATGTTTAGCAGTTCACGACGCGATCGCGTGGAGGGATCGATAGGCGGCGCACGCGGTAGAATTTTAACTGTGGCAGAGCTAACTGGACGACACTGAGGTCGGACGTGCCGCGTTACTTAAATATTATTTTCTTCTACCTACGTTTATTAGAGGTATATTGAGTCAAGATTATTCAATATAGAATTATTTCATAGTATTATCCATCGAAACATATATATCTAGTACTTGCGCGGCTGTTGAAGTTTATAAAAATTTATTGTATCGTTTTCACCCCGAATCGGGTAAGTGTTGCAAAATTATATCTATTAAGTAAGGCTATCTCAGTACAATTGTAAATCTGATAAATATGCGTTGGGCTCATTTTCTCATTACTACCTTGCTATAAATTAGTGTTTGTTATTGAACAAACACTAATTTATAGCAAGGTGTAGTAGCTTGTAGTGTCATATATTTTTATACTGGCTATCTTTCTGCTGCTTTTATGTACATTGACTGCCTCATCATTGATCACTATTTTATGTAATCCTTACCACCTGTGCCTCGTAGTATCACGCCGCTTTTGTAGGATGCACATAAGGGTGTGGCAGTCATGTAATATTGATGATAGTGTTAAAGTGGAAGGTTTACACTATTCCAGGGTTCACCGCTCCGGTGCCGGACTTCGCTGATATTATTTGGACTACCCTACAACAACTTACCATCTACGCTACGACGACCACCGGACTACCCTAGTGGCCGACAAAGCATTCGCCGATCTATCAGGGCAGTGGTATTGATTGATGGACTTTTCACGTGTTGGTCTTAGTGAATATTAAAGAACCCACTTGATCGTATATCTTTATATTTTATTATATCTTCCTATCATCATCATCTATCATCATATCATCCTATTATTATAGCAGCTGTTTTATTTACCTGACGAGGAAAAGTTGTTACACTTTATAAATTGTGTATTTTGCATAGGCGAATGAAATGTCGTAGACCACATCTATCACTCTATCTTAATTTTAATAGTCATGAAAACTGAAAAAGTGGACCCCACTTTCCATTCAAGAAATCGGTACAATGTTTTATTATTACACTAGTTACTTCCGCGACTGCCTTGTTGGCCGAGTGATCATAAGTGCGACTGCCGGGCAAGGAGCCTCAGGTTCAATCCCGGGATCGGGCAAAGTTATACTGGTTTTTTTTTAATCTCAGTAGTCGCATGGAGTCTGGTATTCTGCCTGGTATATGGCAATAGGCTTATCCCCTATTACATGGACTCATAACATAAATAGTGAAAAGTGCGTGTTACATTGTACAGTGGCATTAAGTGCCGTAATGTACACCTCTGCCTGAAATAGCAACAAACTTTTATTCTAATTTATACAAATCAGACAATCAAGAGTTCAATCAAGCCACAACCATTACACCCATAACACCTTCTGAAATAAAAACAATTGAAGAAGTTGACGTGATATTGGGTATTAACAAACTGAAGAAAGACAAGAGTCCAGGACCCGATGGAATAACTAATGAAGCCCTAAAAATAGCATGCCCATACTTGGTGAAACCGTTAACGCAGCTCTTCAACCTAGTATTGTCAGAAGGAACAACACCACGACAGTGGGCTGAGTCAGACATAATATTAGTGTACAAGAAAGGAGACCCAAATAATAAGAGTTAGGGTTAATATCGAAAAACACCAACCCATAGAACAAGCGGGTTTCAGAAAGGGCTTCTCTACTGTGGATCATACCCATTCTATCGAAATGCTCATTGAGAAATACCAAGAGTTCCGTAGACCGCTCTACCTTGCATTTATAGACTACCAAAAAGCTTTCGATACTATTCATCATACATCAATTTGGGAATCGCTACACGTACAAAGTGTGGAACCAACCTACGTGAGAGTTCTGCAACACCTGTATAGTAATTGTTACAGTAGAATAAGACTAGAATCAACAGGTCCGCAGATACCTATCAGGAGAGGAGTCAGACAGGGCGACCCTATTTCCCCTACAATTTTTATTGCAGTACTGCAATGGGTGATAAGCAGGTTAAACTGGACAAACCTGGGCTTGCATATAAACAGCCAGTACATCAGCCATTTACGATTTGCAGATGACATAGTCCTGCTGTCAGAAAATGCAATACAGTTACAATTTATGATAAACTCTCTGCACTCAGCAAGCAGACTAGTCGGCCTTGAAATAAACCGAAACAAAACGAGCATAATGACGAACAACATAAAGAGCCCATTCTATCTAGAAGGTGAACAACTGGAATATGCTAACACATACATCTACCTGGGCAAACAGATATCTTTCCACGCACAAAGAAACGAACAAGAAATAGAAAGAAGAATTTTAAACGCGTGGAAAAAGTTCTGGAGTCTTAAGGAGGTCATGAAAAGCAACTTTCATATAACAATAAAACAAAAAGTTATGGACAGCTGCATACTCCCTTCCCTGACATACGCGTGCCAAACCTGGTTGTTCACACACAAAGTAAAAACGAAAGTCAGATCATGCCAAAGAAGCATGGAGAGAAGCATCCTAAACATCAGAAGGATTCAAATGATATCTCACAAAACCATAAGGGAAAAAACCAAGATCACCGACGCGTTAGGACACTCGATGAAACTAAAATGGCGTTGGGCTGGCTACATAACTAGGTATGCAGATAACCGGTGGACTTCCCTCCTAACATCTTGGCCAGGCTCAGGGGGCACGAGAAAAAGAGGTAGACCATACGCGCGGTGGACAGACGACATAATCCAAGTGGCTGGCAAACATTGGATAGATATCGCCAAGAACAGAGACAAATGGAAAGCACTAGAGGAGGCCTTCACCTTCGAATAACGCGAGGGGTTCTTACTACAAGCAACGTTAACTGAGTAGGACGTAAAGCAAAGGAAACCTTATTATGTAAAACCAATCTTTTTATTTTTTAATTCTTTGTAAACTAGTAAGAAATATAAGGCTTTTTCATTTTTTATTTATTTATTTATTTATTTATTAATGTACACCTCTGCCTACCCCTTTGGGGATAGAAGGCGTAGTGTTATGTTATATTACTTCCGCGCTGCTCGGCTCTTACTGATCATAGCGTGATGTTCTATAGCCTATAGCCGTCTTCGACAAATGGACTATCAAACAGAAAAATTATTATTCGAATCGAACATACGAATTCGAATACGGATTGGCGTGTTCAAACAGAGAATTAAACACTTCAGCTGTGTATAATAAAATATTGTTATATAAGACTAGCTGTTCCCCGCGACTACGTCCGCGTGTAATAATGACTTCTGCCAAATTTTGGATTTTTTAATTAATTTTTTCCAAGGTTAATTTTATTGTAATGCTGTATAACAAATCTCATCAGAATCAATTTAGTTACATTTAAACTTATTGAAAATTATCAGGTGTCACTTTCAGAGTCTCGAACTACCGTCGTACCGAATTTTACTCAAATAACATGATAATCTAAATACTATTGTCTCGTTGGCCGAGTGGTCGCAAGTGCGAGGGCAAGTGGTCTCGGGTTCGATTCCCGGTCAGGCAAAGTATTACTGAGTTTTCAAAAAATCTCAATAGTAGCACGGAGCCTGGAATTGTGCCCGGTATATGGCAATAGGCTCACCCCCTATTACATGGGACTCATAACATCAATAGTGAAAAGTGGGTGTTACATTGTACAGTGGCATAATGTGCACCTCTGCCTACCCTTTCGGGGATAAAAGGCGTGATGTTATCTTATGTTACGATCATCATCATTAATGTAGGATTCCAACGGTAAAATATTTTTTTAAATCGGTGCGGTAGTTTCGGATTCTATTCAATTCAAACAAACAAAAACCCAATCTTTCATCTTTATACTATTATTAGTGTAGATATACGATAAGATTATTACACTCAAAATTAGAACACACAATACTCGTTGAGTACCATCATTATAGACACAATTAAAGAACAATAGGTTGCGGTCACCGGTGACCGCTCGGTGTTTGACAGTAATAGCTTAGGTACATGAAATGAACAATCTCTTTCATAAACTAATGGTGCTTAAAATTTACACCGTCAACTTGGGTCCTATTGCCCCTCACTAGTTAACCCGTAACCTCGGCCACGTAGACCCAAAACTTTTTCAACTTATCTTCAGTAAGGGTCTGACGGAGAATTAATCTATTGAACCAAACACAGTTATATTAGGTTACACAGTTTTCTAAATTCACCATTTTATTTGGTTATATTTGTTATTGTGTGACTATAGACCCATTCTCTAGGACTATTTAGACACCACTGAAATATGATGAGAGAAACAGCGAGGAAACTTTTTTAACGGCAGAAAAGTCATCCAATGACTTCTTCGACCTCGGGTAAGGCGAGAGAGAGTGTCAGACTCTTACTGACTAAAAACCACCCCGTTCCTACTTCTGCTCTTCGAGCAGACTATCCGTTAAGTATCGTGAAGAAACCTGGGCTTATAATTTCTAATTATAAGTTTAAAATGGCCAATCCACCTTGAGCAAGCGTGGTGGTTAACCTCTCGAGTGTCGATAAATGTATTGTGTCTCGCGTAGATCTACGATACCACGGGTTAATGCGCAAACCTTTCCCATGTGAGAAGAGGCCTTTCGTAAGCAATGGACACTTAGCAAATCAGCGCCGTGGGCTCGAGCCTCTGTGCCCGGTCCACGGTATTAAGCTGAGCTCCAGCCTTTTGCGCTGCAATACACCATGGGTTTTTTTGTGTGTACTAAAATTCTTGTTGTGTGGCGTGGCAAAATAAATGGTTTCTTCCTTTCTTTCTTTCTTACTTGTAGGCTGTAGATGATGGAACAAAAGTTGTGGAGTGCAAGGGCATCATAATCTTTGACAGATAGTTCTTTGGTAATATGTAACTGCTACCTTTTTTTACTCTGCAATATTTTTTAATTTATTTATTTAATATGCTATGCTATAATATACTTACGCTGCAGGCATTTTCTCCCAGTCTGACCTTTGGGTGATGCAGAGAAGAGTAATTGGGTGCAAGAGGCAAGCAACGATTTTATTTGAGAAAATGAAGACCAGTAGGCTGCGCGACATCACCGCGACCGCGCACACTGCTCATAAGGAAGAACCCCTCTGTGGTTCGAAACAAATAGAGCTTTTCTCAGTATATTCAAGTGAGTAACCCGCAATTTTTTAGTAAATTTAGAATGTCTCACGATAGTTTTTATAAAATGGAGATAATTACGTAATTCTTTATTATACTATATTACAATAAAAAACAAAAGAAGAAATATAAGCATAATCAGTGACCTTAGACAGCAATTCGTAGCACGAATGCCTACCCAAAGTGGCCATTAGTATAACCATCCTATCTAGAAAACATTCAGAAACGAGTCTCTGAAACCTAAGAGTTCCCATTTGTTCAACTCGGAGCTTTAAATGAGGACAAATTTGAAATTTAAATCGCACCGTTTAAGACGATTGATGACGCCACAGTCCTCGGAATTTCACGTGACGAAGACACCCTATTACTTATGATTGCTTTTAGGATTATGTTTTCATCCGATTGCGGCTTAGAAAGATAAAAATAGAAAAGAAGAAGAGAATTTACCTATGTATATTATGAGTATTTTAATATATTATGTTTTCGGCTTCCTTAGAATGGTTTGAAACCAAGAGCCTCGTCGAACAGTTACGTGACTAAGCGAAAATGATAATAATTAATTTATCTTGTGTTATTAATTTATAATGTGTAAAAATAAAAGATAATTTATAATGTGTTTTCTGTCATTGCCTTTATTATTAGGGATATATATAACTGGATGTGTCCAATTGCTTTACAGTTTTTATAATAAATCATTAAATATACATACACTACTACTACTACTAGCCTATGTGTAAGTCCATACCACAATCTATCTCTTATCCAATTTTTATTCTGATCCCTTCAGCCGTTTCGATGTGATTGAGTAACAAATAAACATACACACGAACCTTCGCATTTATAATAATAGTAAGATTTATAATCAACTAGCTCTGCCAGTTCCGGTGGGATAAAAAGTAGCCTATGTGTTATTTCATACCATAATCAATCCCTGTTGCAAATTTCATTCCAATCCCTTCAGCTGTTTTGACGTAAAAGACAAAGACACACACACACACACACATCCATCTTGACAAACTTTCGCATTTATAGTATTAGTAGGAAAGTACAATGGCCTTTGTTTCATTTAAGACACCTTTTTTTTGATGGGGGAAAATCATCCAATGACTTCTCCCGCCCGAGTGTGGTGAGAGGGAATGTCAGACTCTTACTAACTAAAAACCACTCCGTTCCTACTCCTGCACTTTGAGCCGGAGCCCCGGCAACCCGTTAAGTCTTCCGCGGCTCCGTATCGGCATTAGCCCTGTTGGGCCCCATCTGTGGTGGTCAGATGGCACCTTATTCAAGAGACCTGGACATCGAGTTCCATTTGAAGTATAATAAAATTATGAGATACATTAAACATTATGGCGTGATAAAAAAAAGCTTAAACTGTCAAACACCAAGCGGTCACCGGTGATCGCAACCTATTGTTCTATAATAGTGTCTATAATGACGGTACTCAACGAGTTAATTGGTTAATATAAAGGATGCGATTAGAGGTATAATAAAATAAACCAAGTTCTATATTTCTGTTTTTGATGTGAAACAAATAAATGTTTCAGTAGTTTATAAATTTTACATACCTAACATCCCCGAAACAGTAGGTAGAGGTGCAAATTACGGCACTTATGCCACTGTACAATGTAACACCCAGTTTTCACTATTTATGTTATGAGTCCCATGTAATAGGGGGTGAGCCTATTGCCATATACCGGACACAATTCCAGACTCCGTGCTACGACTGAGATTTTTTTTTAAAAACGTTTTAATACTTTAATTTATTGGAATTTTACTTAGTAGTAAAATAAGGGTAGGTCTCAAAGTCTGTTACACATGCGAGCAAAGCCGTAGGCTTCAGTCAGTTTTTATTGTATTTTTCATTATTGCTTGATATTTAAATTATATTATTATATAATTAAGCATATTTCTTGTCCTTTGGTGAGTAGCAGTTTGTCATCTTATATCAATATTTTATATGTTCTTTAACATCTTGTCTAGTATCCTCAGTCCTGAAAATTGAACATAATTAATTTAAAAAAAATACTTACTGACTGAAATAGATTGCTTCGTTGACCGAGTGGTCGTAAGTGCGACTGCCGGGCAAGGGGTCTTGGGTTCGATTCCCGGGTCGGGCAAAGTACTACTAGGTTTTTAAAAATCTCAGTTATAGTACGGAGTCTGGAAATGTGCCCGGTATATGGCAATAGGCTCACCCCCTATTACATGGGACTCATAACATAAACAGTGAAAAGTGGGTGTTACATTGTACAGTTGCATTAAGTGCCGAAATGTGCACCTCTGCCTACCCCTTCGGAGATAAAAAGGCGTGGCGACTGTACAAGCCCAATACCTATTGTTACCTTTATTATCTCTTAATACTATGTATACAGAAGCTGTTAGTATACCTATTTCAATAAATAAAAAATAAATAAATATGACCCTCAACGCATTTGTGAACCCCACATTATAAGTCATTGGATGATTTTCCAAATTACGAAAAGAAAAAAATAGTTAATTCGTTATTTGGTTTGTTCTCTCTTCTTTTATATACTCGTAACAAATGATTGTGAAACTTACTTACATCACGTCTATCCATGACACTGAAAAACAAAATTAAATGTATTAATCGATTTTACAAAATACTTGTTATTGCAGACATATATTGCGTATTTTTGATATTGAATTGGCTCTGGTCCATGAAATACACGCGATACAATAAATCGATGAAATTTTTTTCTTGTTTTAATGAAATTTTATTTTATTTGACTAAGCTTTATTATTTGCTCGCGTATTAAGTCACTAAATAATATCTAAATACGTTGAAGCCATAAATTAGTGTCGTATTTCAATATCTATTTAATAATAATAGCACTTTTTGTGTTCCTCGTTGGCCAAGTGGTCGCAGTACTACTGGGTTTTTGAAAAACTCTCAGTTGTAGCACGGAGTCTGGAACCTATGACTTTACCACGAAAACCATGTTCGAATGATTATAATAATTTTCTTACTTCTTCTTTACGAGAAATTTTGTATAAAGCACCAGACTAGACAGAAGTATAAAAAAAAAATAAAAATGACTAAGCGCTGATATGAGCGATGAAAATTTAGTTTTTTTTTCATAGCCATTGTGACAGATTCCTGGATAACCTGGGCGATCATAGTGAGGAAATAGTAGATTGGTTGCATCAGGAAAAAATTATAGAACGATAGCAGGACCGACCGCCACAAGATGGTAGACTACTGCTGGTTCATACCAAGAAATTTTCTATACCAATTACATATAGTCAATAATTTAGATAGAATGCATATATATTTACTATTATACCTCTATTATAGGACTGCCTCGTTGGCCGAGTGGTCGTAAGTACGACAAGGGGCAAGGGGTCTCGGGTTCGATTCCCGGGTTGGGCAAAGTATTACTGGGTTTTTAAAAATTCTCAGTAGTAGCACAGAGTCTGGAATTGTGCCCGGTATATGGCAATAGGCTCACCCCCTATTATATGGGACTCATAACATAAATAGTGAAAAGTGGGTGTTACATTGTACAGTGGCATAATGTGCACCTCTGCCAACCCCTTCGGGGATAAAAGGCGTGATGTTACGTTATGCATATATATTTATTATGTTTTTGCATTGCTTTTCTGTGTACGGCAACTTTAAACAAGGTATTTTCAGTAAAATCATATTATAGAGTTTACCTACCTCAAAAACTAGAGCCAATTCGATAAATCTAATATTTTTCTAGTATTTAGTACATTAAATAAAAAATAATTGACTTCAATCTACCCCACAAAATGATCGTTGACCATTGTTATCATCTCGTCTGTTATTTCTTCTTCCGTGTTGCTTATCATCATTTCGTCTGCCGTTATCTCTTCTATTGTTATCTTCCCTATCGTAGTCTCGCCAGTCATCATTTCTTCGACTATCTACATTCCATCTGTCATTATCTCGTCTATCTCCTTCTCGTCTGTCGTCATCACGCTTGTCATCCTCTATCTTGTCGTCATCCGATCTATCATCCTCACGCCTATCGTCATCCCACTCATCATCATCACGCCTGTCGTCATCACGTCTATCGTTATCTTGTCTATCGTTATCTCGTCTATTGTTATCACGCCAATCACCATCTCGTCTACCGTTATATAGTCTATCTTCATCTCGCCAGTCCTTATCGTGTCCGTCGCCATTTCGTCTGTTATTTCTACGTTCCAGCCTCTGCGGATTTAAAATTAAGCTGTTATATGTATAAAGTTGACATGAAATGATTTATTGTTTTGTCGGTGATTATGATAAAATATTTATTTGACTGCAAAGCCACAATTCACATTACTGTGATGGGAATTACATTTTTTATTCTAATTTACCGTTGGATTAATGCAGCCAACGTAGTTTTGATAGTTGCCCTATCTGAAGACTGTGGAAGGTATTTTAGAGAAAGAGAATTAATCCCTTGTGAGGTGAAGGGCTGGCTTGGTTCACGTTTTGGCGGCTTTTAAGCTAAACTCGTGATTTTTAGTTTATTCAGCATGTCTCGCGATAGTTATTATAAAAACATACACTGCCTCACGCAGTTGTGTAAATCACATTATTTTCCTTTATTGTTTGCATTCGAGTTGAGCGCGGCTTTATTTATTGTACAATCAATCAACATGACAGTATGTGTGTAACCTTAAGCTTAATTAGTCTTAAGTTGACATACTAGATGTTTTACTAAGTGACGCGGTTTTACAAGTGTTTGATTACACTTCGTGGTTTTCTTTTAAATCTTAATTGTAGCAGATTAAAGAATGTCAGAGATGGTTCCTGGAGAGCTCTTAGTGCCTGTTGGTTCAGGGGGTTTTTGGAAATATTAAAAGACAAACGGTTTAGTAAGCAAGTTATCAATGAAAACATAATAACTGCACACCAATTCGATATCGTAGTCATCATCATTGTTTCGGTCGCGTTGGTCCTATACAACAGAATTCTGTTCATCAATAAAAGTACTATTTTAAGGTAAGTGAACTGTTCCTAATTTTCATAATTATATAATAATAATAATAATAATTTAAAAATATATAAATCAAGTATGAAAATAAATAAAGGGAATAATAATAATAATAAAAAACTTTATTTTCTCTAAAATACTCTACGGATACAAATTATATAATATGTTACAATTAAGAGACTGGTGTCTGATAAAGGTATAACCTGTGTTACAGATCACCAGGCCCGGGTGACCCCCGGAGACATTGAACAATATAAAGTATTTACTTAATTAAAGAAAATGGACAACATTGTATGAGTGTGTGTGTGTGTGTGTGTGTGTGACTGTAGGTGTGTAACAATGTAGTGTGAGTGCGTGTATATGTGTATGTAAGTGAGTGAGTTGATGTGTATTATGTGTGGGTATGTATAGGTAAGTGAATGAGGTGGAAGGTTGATATGAATGTAGTGATTGATAATTCTGCATCAGTTGTAGCTTAGGAAAGTGGTCTCAGAATTTTTTCAGTCTCCTCATAGTCTAGTTTATTTAGCCAGTCGCTGACGCTTTCTTTACATTTACTTCTGGTGAGATAATGAATGCTTAGCTCTTTATTTATTTTGTTATATAGGTATGGGCCTAAAAAGGTAAAGAAGTTTTGAGTGAAACCAAAATGTTTTCTTTCTATATGGCAGATGGTAGTAAGTCTTCTCCTGCTTGTGGAATATATGTTTCGAATTCTATTTTCATTTGGTTATTTTCATTCATTTCAATTGGAGAAAATGAAATATAATTTTAAGCATGTATACCAAACTCAATGATATTTCATTTAAGGGGATATCTTTTTTTGAGGGGGCAATATCATCCAATGACTTCTTCGGTCAGGCGGGTGAGGTAAGAGGAAGTGTCAGACTCTTATTGACTTAAAACGACCCCGTTCCTACTCCTGCACTTCAAGCCGGAGACCCGGCAATCTGTTAAATCCTCCGCAGGCGTATCGGCATCAACCCTATTGGGCCCTATCTGTGGTGGTCTGATGGCTCTTTGAGGCACTCGGGTCTGGTTCTGATCGGGCGGCGACCTACCCTTGATGGACATCTGTAGGCCCGTGCTTACGGTAGCCGGAGATCGTCTGGCGAACCCCGACGCCCGGAGTGACTCCCGCGACGGCTGGGGCGTGATAACGTTATTACCCTCACGCGCTTCGCCTCCCCCTTAGCTAGCATGATTGCTTCGCAGTAGGAAAAGACGGCATCTTAGTTCCCCTCCCTCGGTACCATGGTCTGAAACAGAGCTGGATGCGAGAGGTCGCCATCGCCTCTGAGGACACCGTGGTGCTCAACATACGCAGGGCATACAGACCTTAGCATATTCTACCATCCGAAAACTTTACTATTGTTGTTAATTATACCATCATTGTCTCGGTTTTCGACCACCTTATGAAAATAATCTATATGTTGCGGATATACTTTTGTGTTGTAACCACTCACAGTTATTATACCTCTAATTATGGACTTCTATTTGTGATGAATTAATTTGATGACAGTATAAAACATTGAGAGGGCGTAAACAATAAAGTTACAGAACGGTAAAGTTAAAAGAAATAATAATACAGTTGATTAAAATAATAAAGTTTGTCAAAGTGAAAAAGATATATTAAAAAAATGTAAAGTAAAATAATGTATTGCCTAGTGTAAAGTGATTATACATAGGTATCTATAAATAATGGAACGTCGAAAAACTATAGGCCTAAATAAAAACAACCAAAATATCAATAAACGACATTGAATCCTTACAATTCGAATTCAATTCTCATTAACATGTACCTACCTTTATGTCATAGACGGCGGGAAATATATTATTTTTTCTACTTACCGCTGGAGCAGCTAGTGCAACAACCAGGCAAAGAGAAGATAGGATTATCCACCTCATTGCTGCCAACCCACAGTGACGCTGCTACTAAACCTTTCGCAGCTTATAAAAACCTACGAATACCGTAAAAAATCAATATTAATCATTGCACGCTGTCATATGACCAACCATAAAATCAAGACGCGTTAGTAAAAATATAATTTTTGAAAGTTATTTATACTAGTAGTACTTTTTCAAAAATAATTTATTATGATTATTAATGAATCGATTATAGCTTTGTGCTGTTCTTCATTAGTTTTCCATTAATTCGATATAAAGAAAATGAGTTTTTAATTTTTATAATCTTAATTTGTTGCTATTATTTTCTGACGGTTTTTTAAAAGGGATAATATTATCCAATGACATGAGTCATGAGACTTCAGGTCTAGTCAACTCTCATGACTTCAGGGTGAGAACCATATTCCCGTCTTGGGTGAGGCGAGAGGGAGTGCTAGACTCTGACTAAAAACCACGCCGTTGCTTCTCCTGCTTCGAGCTGGAACTCACAAATCGCTCGCGCCTAGCGACGCGTCCTCCGCATGGGCCTGGTTGTGGTCGGACGGCGAGCTACCCGTGCTCACCGTCCGCAGTGCGTACGGTAGCCGGAGATCGTCGCGCAATCCCCAACGCCTGGAGTGTTTCCTGCAACGGCTGGGGCGTGAAGGATGTAGGTAGAATCCTACTTATAAAAGTACGTAAGTACAAGTAAAAAAACGGCTCTAAAGTACTTTAACGCCAATTTGGCGTGAACAAAAAACACTTTCTTCCGAATATGTTTGGTAATAGACATTACTCTCTCTGCTCACCTCAAGTGGCATTAAGCGCGATGTTTTGGAACACATCTAGATTTTTATGCCTCGTATAAGAAGTACTGATCTTATTATTTAAAGTACGCCGATTGTATGGGTAGCAAAAAAATATTTTAATAAAAATATTAACCCACCACTTTGCGTCCATTTTTGATCGCCATGAATGTTAAATACTTATGAGGCTTTTATGAACTATGTTAAAAAAAACAGACTATTACCCTTTTTAGAAGTTGATTAAAACCAGAAGGTTTTATCTAAAAAAATATACTTATATGTTAAGTGTGGGAGAGCCATGCTTCGGTTCGAATGGGCCGGCTCGAATGGGCCGGCTCGACCGGAATGATACCACGGCCTCACAGAAAACCGACGTGAAACAACGCTGGCGTTGTGTTTCTTCGTGTGAGTGAGGTTACCGGAGGCCCAATAACCCCCTCCCCACTCTCCCGAATCCCCGAATCCTCTACAATCCTCAAATTCCCAATTCCCAAAAGGCCGGTAACGCACTTGTAATGCTATGATGTTTCGGGTGTCCATGGGCGGTACCGATTGCTTACCATCAGGTGATTCGTCTGCTCGTTTACCGGCTTATGCTATAAAAAAATAAATACATAAGTACAAACAATAACATACGTATATACTGGTCAGACTTAGACACTCTTTCGTGTTATTTCCTTGTTTTTTCTTTAGATAAAAAAAATAAACGGTGCCAAAAAAATTTTTACACCAACCGTACAAAGGTAAGAGTCCTTTTTAATATGCTAATGCTCTAAAATAAATTTGGCATAGGCATTTTATGGAGAATGAAGCATAAATTCAATTTTCCGCAGGGTAGGGGGCGCTGGTATCGTCTTAGGGGTATTATGCGTGTGTCCCTCGAGCTTTTCGTCTTAAAAAGACCCTTTGCTTTTAAAATGGTCATCATTTTTGTGGACATTTAGTCTTCGTATGTATGGAATCGTATTATTTAATAGATGACTTTTATAGTTGTATATAAGTAGATACAAAAATATTGTCTCTTTATGTACGAATAAAAAAGGTTACGCCTCGTTTTTATGTTTGTGTGTGTTTTTATATTTGTGTTTGAGTTTTAGGGCTTGCTTGTGAACTTGATGGTTTTAATCGTGATCCCATCCGTTTTTTTTTTACTGGGGGAAAATCATCGAATGACTGTTCCCGCCTGGGTGAGGCGGGAGGGAGTGTCAGACTCTAAAATCCACCCCGTTCCTTCTCCTGCACGTCGAGCCGGAGCCCCGGTTACCCGTTAGGTTCTCCGCGACTCCGAATCGGTATCGGCCCTATTGGGGATCTGTGGTGGTCTGATGGCTCTTTGAGGCGCGCGCGGAACGCGACGCGCCGTACGCTCGTGTCTGTTTCTGGTCAGACGGGGAGCCACCCATGCTCGCCGTCTGCAGGCCCGCGCTTACGGTTAGATCTTTAAAACTACGCAATGTATTTTGATGCGGTTTTTGTAATAGATGGAGTGTTGCTTAGGGATGGTTTGTTAATACATGAATATTGAACCCTTGCGAAGTGAACTTCCTATTTTGCGTTGGTTAAAGATAAACTGAATTCATTCCCAATCTTTTTGGTTATACAAAAACCACCATTTTGAAATCATAACCGCAAAATTTATGAGCCAAGTTAGTCTGGAAGCGAACCTAGATTCCGTTAAAACAATGATTATTTGCCAACATTGGTGAAACTGTAAGCTGGAATGAAGCTCTGAGCTACAATAACAAAGTTTGAGTAATTAGCAAATATAGCGGCCGATAGTTCGCTCTGAACCGTATTTACCTACGATTTGTCGAGTTGTGTGGGCATTTATAACTTGCGGCTCTTTTTGACAGCGATTTTTTAACGACTTCCAAAAAAAAAAAGATTTACCTATACTGTTTGTCTACGATTGACTGAACAGATTTTCATATGGCAACACTTTTCTTTTCTAAAACTCAATGGGCTCAGTCGATTTTGAGATAGTCGCGGATAAACATACATAATTCAGGTCAAACTGGGAATTTCCTTCTTTTTTGAAGACATTTAGATTAAATATTAAACTGTCAAACACCAAGGGGTACCGGTGACCGCAACCTATTGTTCTACCTCTATAATTGTGTCTATAATGACGGTACTCGACGAGTTAAATAGCGACCGACAAAAAAAAAGGATGTTATGGTGGCCCGGAGGTTTAATCCGCTTCTAATTTATGAGGGTGCAAGTACTAGACCTAGGTACCAATGGCATGTACCAATGTGACGTTTTTCGAGTTATACGTACTTTCTAAGATTATTTAGACACCGCTGACAAACGGTGAAGGAAAACATACTGAGGAAACTTGGGCTTATAATTTCTAATTAGGTATAAATTTGAAATTGCGGAGCCGCATTGAGCAAGCGTGGTGATTAATGCTCAAACCTTCTCTGTATGAGAAGCGGCTTTGCTCAGCAGTGGGCACTTATAGGCTGTTGATGTGTGATGAGTGACCGACCAAAAATGTAATCGTAAATGTGCAGCTACCATACTTGCTGATTCACTTCGACATAATTTCCTGAGAGCGACTGATTCGGATGCACTGCGCCCGCCATTTTTCATCTATCGACGTCTCAATAACTAGTGTTACTCTATTAACCATATTTTATTTTCTTTTTATATGCGATAAGTCAGTCAAACTAGCAGACCGATCGTCTGATAGTAAGCTTGGTGCTACCTATAGACTATTATATATATGTAGGTATATAGACACCCTCAACACCAGCAGTCACGGGTGCGTTGTCAGTCTTTGAATTCGGGCCAGGATGTCGGACTGTGCCTCCGGTAACGTCATTTACACAGGTACATACAATATTTTGGTTGTTTCACGCCGGTTTCTTGTAAGGCCGTGACATCACGCCGGTAGAGTCGTCCCATTCGTGCCGAAGCATGTCTCTTCTACATAAATACATAGGGGCAAACAGATAAAACGGCATTGTTGTGCACTATGTATTTCAGTGTCTCCATAAACAAAAGATTACATAAAAATATCCTCTAATTTCTTGCTTATAAGCTGGCTATTTCAAAAGTTTTTATAAATGAAGTCATTACACTTACATTGGTACGTTGTGATGTAGCCATCCTCACAATATACGTAATAGGTTTGCATTCTCGAATCTCCCTTCTAATAAGAGCTGGGGAGCGTATCGATTCAAATGGGTGAATCTTGCGATTGTGGCTAGAAAATCGGCGACTAATTATTTTGCTATACTTCATGTTATTTTTAACCAACTTCAAAAAAGTAGAATATCAGTTTTATCTGTATGTATATCTATATGTTTCTGCGCGATTATCTCGGGTTTGGCTGAACCGATTTTGATGCGGTTTCTAGAAAAGTTGTTAGGAATATTAATTTACCGACTTCAAAAAAAAAGAGAGAGGGTTGGAGTTGGTTTTCCTAAACGTAGTTTATGAAACAATTTTAACATTCTATAGAAATTGAAATCGTAACAGTTTGTTATAGTTAACAGTATAAAAATCTATACCTACTACTGATCTATTCTTTAATATTATAAAGCTCTGGAGTTTGTTTGAACGCGCTGACATGTATTAGTAGATATCAGTTTGAATTGACGATAATATATAGAGGTAATTGTGTTGTTGGTAATTTATCTTGTACTATATTTCACCGTAGGGTGGTGGTCCGGAGGTTTAAGACGCCTGCTTCTCGTGCATGAGATTGTTTGTTCGAACCTACCAACGGCAAGGACTAATGTGACTTTTTCCGAGTTATATGTATTTTCTAAGATTATCTAGACACCACCGACAGACGGTGAAGGAAAACATCATGGTTACCGGAGGCCCAATTATGCATCACTTTCCCAATCCCCCTCCTCTATTCCTGAATTCCCAATAATCCTCAAATTCCTAATCCCCAAAACGCCGGTAACGCATTTGTAACGCCTCTGGTGTTCCAGGTGACCATGGGCGGCGCCGATTGCTTACCATCAGGCGATCCGTCTGCTCGTGTACTGGCTTACAACATAAAAAAAGAACGTAGTGGTTTTAGTCTGTAAGAGTCTAACACTTTCTCTCGCCTCACCCAGGCAGAAGTCAATGAATTATATTCTGTTCTTAAAAAAACATTTTCGGTTGCCACGCTATACTATAAAAAAGCCGCAGAGAACCTAACGGGTCTCCGGCTCGAAGTGCAGGAGTAGAAGCGGGGTGGTTTTTAGTCAGTAAGAGTCTGACACTCCCTCTCGCCTCGAAGAGTCTGGAGAAGTCATTCGATGATTCCCCCCCTTAAAAAATACCATAAAGATGTTGTAAACCATTACTATAATTCATCACCCGCTGTTTTCGTAGCTCCACCTAGAATTGGAAGGCTGTCTTTTAGCGGATTCATTTTTAAATTCAAATTAACTTATCGCACGTTATCAGCGGGGGTGTCGGTGAAATTTTATGAGTTACCACACCACGGTGTAGTATATGAACTTAACCACGATTATATATTGAGAACGAGGTTATAGAACGATCATTCTGGAACTATAGATGAGATTTTAAGTTTTGACTATCTTGTTGGCCGAGTAGTCGCATGTGCGGGTTCGATTTTCGGATCGGGCACAGTATTACTGAGTTTTGAAAAAAATTTTCAGTAGTAACACGGAGTCTGGAATTGTGGCCGGTATATGGTAATAGGCTCACCCCCTATTACATGGGACTCATAATATTAATAGTGAAAAGTGGATGTTATATAGTACAGTGGCATTAAGGGTCGTATCGTGCTCCTTTGCCTACATCTTCGGGGATAAAAGGTGTGATATTATATATATTACATATATGTGTGTTATATATATAATACCTCTATATATATATATATTATAAGTAGAGGGAACCAGATCACGAGGCAGATCACCTATGCGCTGGACTGATCAAGTCAAATCGGGAACGGGAAACCCAGTGTCAGACTGCGCCAGACAATCCACAAACAGAGAGAGATGGCGGGAGATCGTGAGGAAAGCTGTATCAGCCACCAACACAAATACGGCCGCCTGAACGTGACCACGACCGCTCTGCCAAGAGCGAAACGACAGAGAAGAAGAATATATATTATTTGTTATATGTTTTAAGTACAGTGAACGACGTAGCGGGCTCCTGAGGCTCCAGGTTGAAGCAGGAGTAAGAACGGGGAGGTTTTTAGTCAGCAAGAGTCTGACACTCTCTCTCGCCCCATCCACGGCGGGAGAAATAATTTTGATGATTTTGTGCCCTCAAAAACAAAGTATGATTTTATCATTATTATATTAGATTCCCCTCATAACATACATAGTCTTGTTATGAGTTTAAAATGTTACACGTAAAATGTATATTACGTAAACCTTCGTGAAGAGGTTTACTGTTATTATTATGTTTTTAAATAATTTGTTTCAAATGCAACTTTGTTCTTCTTATTTTACTCTAAATTATGTAGATGATCTTTTTAGTAACTTATATTCTCAAGATTTAAGCCAGTCAGGAATTCAGGAACAATAAAAATAAAAATAGCAATATGCTTTTTGGAGATTTTCCTCTACAATGTGCATTTATTTTGAGTGTCGTTTAAATACCATTATCGATAATCTCGTTTTATCGATAAAATTAATAATGACGTAATAATCCAGAAAAATATTATCGAGGTTTTCAAGTCGAGTAGAGGTGAGATTTAAAGCTTTACTGCTTTGCATTATAGATATATCGACCAGAACCAACCAACATAAAATCACGCCTTTTTTTCCCGAAGGGGTTATGCAAGAGGTGCAGATTACGGCACTTAATGCCACTGTACAATGTAACACCCACTTTTCACTATTTATGTAATGAGTCCCATGTAATACTGGGTGCGCCTATTGCTATATACCGAACACAATTCCAGACTCCGTACTACTACTGAGATTAAAAAAAACCCAGTAATACTTTGCCCGACCTGGGAATCGAACCCGAGACTCCTTGCCCGGCAGTCACACTTGCGACCACTCGGCTAACGAGGAAATTAAAATCTATTATCAAAGTTACAAGGTTTGAATTAGCTTATCATACAACTAGTCTAAAATCAATCATGGCAACTACTGAACCGATTTCGATGAAACGGCACTCATACAATGTCAAAGCAATTATTTCAATCAAACCATAATTTGGTACTTTTAGGGTTCCGTACCTCAAAAGGAAAAAACGGAACCCTTATAGGATCACTTTGTTGTCCGTCTGTCCGTCCGTCCGTCCGTCTGTCCGTCCGTCCGTCTGTCAAGACTCTTTTTCTCAGGAACGCGTGGAGGTATGAAGCTGAAATTTATATCAATTACTCAGGTTTACTGTCCCTTGAAGCTGTGAAAAAATCAAACTTCTAAGTCAAATCGTCTAAATCGTCTTTATTGTGGACTATAAGTATGCATCAGAAATACAGGTCTTGAATAATAAAAAGAGTACAGCTATGTCCCGCCGTTGAGGCATACAATAATAATATACAAAACAGAATTTAAAACACAATTAGTCATAATGTTTAGTCTCAATACAATTTTAAAATACCTCAAATACATACAAATTCAATATAAAGTCATATAATAGTTAATACATTTTACTCAAATAATTGTGTCATTCATGAACTCGGTGACACTATAGTAGACCTTAAAAATAGTCTAAGCCTTCGTTTAATATCTTGTACACTTAGTTCTTTCCAAGATTTCGGCAATTTATTGTATACAATAGGTGCCATACAAAATACATTTCTATGCATAAGCGCAGTCCTACAAGGTTGCAGACAAAGTTTTGTATAGTCACGTCTGTTGCGTGGTGTCACATCATCTAAACGCGGAAATAAATGAGAGTTACATTTCACAAACATTACAATATTGAGAATGTACCTCTATAGTGATGGCATAGTAAGGATCCTGAACTGTCCAAAATACGGCTTGCAGCTATCAGTAACTTTCAGTCTAAACATCGATCTGAGGCATTTTTTTTGTGCTTTAAAGACCGCCAACGAAATCAAAAGATACAGCCGTTTATGCCGCAAATTTTCGACACTTGCAAGGGAATCAAAACCTACAGGGTGTTTCCCGTGAACTCAGAATCTTGAAATTTGGTACGAAGCAACGTCTTATAGCATAGATAAAGGAAAAATTACGAAAACCATAAATTTTTAGTTACATCACATAATATATTTTTTTTTAATAATTTTAAACTTACTACCCATTTCCTCATAAACGCGTAGAGGTATTAAATTGAAATTCATACCAAATACTCAGGTCTATAATACCTTTAAGCTGTAACAAAATCAAACTTCTATGTCAACGCAATCAAAAGAAACAGCAATTTAAGCTGCATATTTTGAAACTCGCAAGTACTCGCAAAGGAATAAAAACCTATAGGGTACTTCCAGTCGACCTAGAATCTTGAAATTTGGCATGAAGCAACGTTTTATAGCACACATAAAGGAAAAATTCCGAAAACCTTAAATTTTTAGTTACATTACAAAATATATATTTTTTAATACGGAACCCTCGGTGCGCGAGTCGGACTCGCACTTGGCCGGTTTTTAAACGTCAACAAACACAAAATAGAGGTATATAAAAGTCTTTCAGTCGAAGCTAGGTGCTCATTCCAAAATGTAGATTCGAATGGAGAAGAACGAGCAAGAAACCTCATACGTTACTCTTTTTAAAAAAAATATGTTCTACAATGTCTTTGAGAACATAATTATAAAGATTTTAAAGTTAATTGTTTTGTGAAGAAGAGTATAGAAAGACAATTTTATGTTTACACAAATCTTAATAAAATCGTTTTAATAAAAGTAATAAAAGGAGATAGTCATTGAAATGAATATTTCATACTTTCATTTCACCGTAAACATTGATATACCATCATTATTTTACAGTTGAATTGATCACTATTTGTTATGCTTTGATTGTTAAAAACTGTTTGTTAAATTTTTTGTTAAACATAAACATGATGTGAAATGAAATCATTTCACGCGAAAATTTTATATTTTTTACGGATATCAATATTCAATAGTTTAGTTATATTTTATTTTTGTCCTGTATTTTAATGTATTTAGTTTATTTAGGTGATATGGATTTATTATTATCAATCTCGCATTGATTCGTTTTTAATGTTTTTATTGCGTCCACCTGTAACAAACTATGCAATAAAATGTAAGAAGCTGAAATACACACACTTCTAATTGTTGTATCGTTTTCTTTATTTTGTTTGAAAGATGTTGCCCCACACTAGGATTTTCTCCTCTGTCGTGTGTGCGTTTACAAACATACAAGTTCACATACATATGACACTCAGACCCGAAACAACAATTTGTGGATCACACAAAGAGTTCCTCAGTGCGGAATTATCATGATACTCAGAAATTATGCATAATAATAATATGTGGATTAATGACCTGACAATATTATAGTACCTACCATTTAGCTGGTTTGATGATGGAATTCGAAGGTAGCTGATGGAAACTTGGACAGTAAACATATTTAGTCTATTATATTTATTTAAAAAATAACTTTATTGCACTTTGACTGTGAAGATGGCAGACTTATATCGAAATACTCAAACGCTACTCAGTTCTCGCGCTTAAGTGTAGTTCTGTCTCTACAAATTCTTTATAAAACGACAGAGATGGCACGATATTAGTACAATTTTAAATTGAGAAGACGTTCAGTATTCGGCCGTTAATGCCGTAGGAGTTTGTGTTCATTAGATACGTCCATTTGTCCAGATGATGAAAACGTAATATCACCATAATGTTATTATGATTCATAACATACATATATAATATAACATATACATAACATAATATAACATCACGCCTTTTATCCCCGAAGGGGTAGGCAGAGGTGCACACAGAAGTAACACCCACTTTTCACTATTAATATTATGATTCCCATGTAATAGGGGGTGAGCCTATTGCCATATAACGGGCACAATTCCAGACTCCGTGCACAACTGAGTTTTTTTTTAAAAACCCAGAAATACTTTGCCCGGCTCCTGGCCCGGCAGTCGCGCTTGCGACCACTCGGCCAACGAGGCATTTTATGATTAGAAACGTGTTTTAGTTTATATAATCTTACATTATAAGGTATATTATTCTTCAAATTCAACTTACTACCTTCACAATACAGTACATAACTTACTACATCCATATTATAAATGCGAAAGTGTGTGTGTCTGTTCATTTGTCCACCTTTCACGACAAAACAGGGCGATAAATTAACGTGCTATTTAAGGTAAGGTAATTGAAGGGATGGAGAGTGACGTAAGATAGTTTTTGTCTCTTTCTAACCCTCAATTTTTCATGGTGGAAGATATGTGAAGCATTCTGCAAATTTCAAGGTAGAACGCTAAAAATTGGTATACAGATTATTTGCAACTATCACAAAAATAGTTCATCATTTCGTTTTTTGTATATAGCCCTCATAGCCCTAACTCCTTAAAAAGCGTGTGCAAAGTCGCGGGCAGAAAGCTAGTATGTACATAACCAGTGAACCGGATAAAAGTAATTTAGTACACAGGTAAAGTCGGGCATCGGTAGTTTCGTTGGCGGTTACTGTAGCATGTTGCGTGAGCTAATTACATCAAGTGCTGTTACTGCCATTTCTAGTATGTAGATGTTTAAATAAAACTTTATACGTGGAGCAGCCATGCTAGAGAACCATGCCGTGGGAGAAGCATGGCGCTTCGGCACGAATGGGCCGGCTTGACTGGAGTCACCATCATCAACAGCCTATAAGTGGCCATTGCTGACCAAAGGCTCACACGTCTTAAACCTCCGGGCCGCCACGACTTGTTTTCTGACTTTTGACCATATAACCTTTTGAGAACAAAAACTACCCCGTTCCTACTTCTGCTTCTAGCCGAAGCCCAGATTATCTGCTAGGTCGTTCGCAGCTCCGGAATCTCAAAAAGCCCTTTCCTAATTCCGAACAGGTGAACAACGCACTTGTAATTCCTCAAGTGTTGTGGGTATCCATGGCTGTTGTTGATTGCGAAGGTTATTTGAATAATTAAAACACCATTTAAACTGTACAACCAACAGCTTAACCTATCGTGGTGGCCCGGAGGTTAAGACGCCCGCTTCTCATGCAACCTATCAAAGTCAGGTACCAATGTGACTTTTTCCAAATTACACGTACTTTCTAAGATTATTTTGGACACCACTGACAAGGGTAGAATAAAAAAACATGGTAAGGTAACCTGGGTTTATTTTCTAATTATAAGTTTGAAATCGCACACTCACATTGAGCAAGCTTGGTTATTAATGGTCAAACCTTCTCCGTGTGAGAAGAGGCTTTGCTCAGCAGTGAGTACTATAGGCTGTTGATGTTGAATAGCTAAACAATAAGCGGCGGCTTACACCACACTAACCGAAGATTAAAATAATAATTATCCTATACGTATTACCGGATCGCGGAAAGACGTAGAAACTTTCAAGGGTTAGGGCTTAATCCTTTCATAATCCGGGATTAAGAGCACACTGAATAGGTTTTGGTGGAGAATAATTTCCATATATTTGTTGCCAGTGTTCTATTCAGTAGTAGCTCGATAGTGGGACCAGGGAAATGGGAGTAACTGAGAGAATTCATAAAGAAATTTTACGTTAAAATTTGTTTTCATTTATATGCGGATCATTTGCAAGTTACGTGATGCTATAAATTGCTGTCTTATATTATTGGTGTACCTGTTTTTATAATCCTAGCTTTTAATCGCGGTTTTGACTACACACTTATATAATCTTTCCTTCTCCAAAACTTTAATACTTTAAGTTGTAAGGTGGTGCATTGGAGAGATTAGAGAAACAACTTTATTGTTTGAAGTTACATTTAATACTGCCTTAAAATTTTATATACAATCGGTATAGTTATAGATTACACACTTATATCTAGAAATGGACATATATAGAGGTACACACTTTTTTTAAGGGATGAAAATCATTGAATTACTGCTCCCGTCTGGGTGAGGCGGGAGGGAGTGTCAGACTCTTACTGACTAAAAACCACCCCATTCCTTCTCCTGCACGTCGAGTAGCCCCGGTAACCCGTTAGGTTCTCCACGATTCCGAATACATATATACTACGAATTCTTTGTTGGCAGTTTTTAAGTTTTATAGATTTAAATGTATTAGATATATTAGAAATAAATGACATGTTTTGTAAACTTAAAATTGTATTATTTTGTACACTTTTCAAGGAGATTGGTTGTACAGATAAGTGAAAAGTAAATAAATAAACATCACGCCTTTTATCCCCGAAGGGGTAGGCAGAGGTGCACACAGAAGTAACACCTACTTTTCACTATTTATGTTATGAGTCCCATGTAATAGGGGGTGAGCCTATTGCCATATACCGGGCACATTTCCAAACTCCGTGCTACTACTGAGAATTATTTAAAAACCCAGTAATACTTTGCCCGACCCGGGAATCGAACCCGAGACCCCTTGCCCGGCAGCCGCACTTGCGATCACTCGGCCAACGAGGCAGTAAAAGTAAATAAATAAATATTAAAAAAAACATAACTCACTTTCGAATTAACATAATGAGTTGCGGATAATAATTAATTGATTTGTTTCTACATGCATAGCAGTTTATAAACGCGATTAGACACGATAATGATTTTCAGCTTATAATTATTTACATTTCTTTTTTTTTATGGCATAAGCCGGTAAACGAGCAGACGGATCACCTGATGGTTAGCAATCGGCGTCGCCCATGGACACCTGGAACACCAGAGGCGTTACAAGTGCGTTACCGGCCTTTTGGGGATTAGGAGTTTGAGGATCGTTGGGGATTCAGGGATTGGGAAGATTAGGGAAGGAGAGGGTAATTCGGCCTCCGGTAACCTTACTCACACGACGAAACACAACGCAACACACTGACGTGAAGCAACGCGCTTCACGTCAGTTTTCTGTGAGGCCGTGGTATCACTCCGGTCGAGCTGGCCCATTCGTGCCGAAGCAATATTTTTTAGCTAGGTAGCTAGGTAGTACTAACCTAATGTAATATTTTGTTAAAAAAATCCAAGAGAATTTATACCTACGATTTGAATTAGTTTTATTTGCCTTTTTATGGAATAGGAGGCCTATAAATGCCCACTGCTGAGCAAAGCCTCTTCTCACACGGAGAAGGTTAGAGCAATAATCACCACGCTTGCTCAATGCGGGTTGGCGATTTCAAACTTATAATTAGAAATTATAAGTCCAGGTTTCCTCACGATGTTTTTCCTTCACCGTTTGTCAGTGGTGTCTAAATAATCTCAGAAAGTACATATAACTCGGAAAAAGTCACATTGGTACTTGCCGTTGGTAGGTTTCGAACCCGCACCCTCATGCATGAGAAGTGGGCGTCTTAAACCTCCGGGCCACCACGACGGCCTTTTAAAAAGGAATTTTGCCGCGACTAAAACCTTCAGTATAAGTATATAAGTATAGGTACAAGTTAAATTGTGGTATTTTCAAAATAGTACCTCTATATCTTATTAACATTGAAATGTAGGTACTACAATTACTATAATATCAGACTTTAGTGGCGATTCTTCTTCTCCATTCGAAGCTACATTTTAGAATGATCGCCTTGCTTCACTGATAGATAGACGGACAGACGATTCAATGTTTGGCATTTTAAAAGTGCCTTATTAAGGATTAATTGAATTTATGGACTGACTGCCTCGATGGCCGAGTGGTCGCAAGTGCGACTGCCGGGCAAAGGGTCTCGTATTACTTTGCCCGTCCCGGGAATCAAACCCTGAGTTGACTGCACGGTTGGTGCGGTGGTTGGGCAACCGGCTGCCGTGCAACGTGTCGCGGGTTCGATTCCCGCACGGAACAACACTTTATATCATCCACAAATTGTTGTTTCGGGTCTGGGTGTCATTGTGTATGTGAACTTGTATGTTTGTAAACGCACCCACGACACAGGAGGAAAACCTTATGCGGGGCAAAGTTTAAAACAAAAACAAAAAACCCGAGACCCTGCCCGGCAGTCGCACTTGCGACCACTCGTCCAACGAGGCAGTCATTTTACCTTACGGCCTGAATAAGAAAGTCAGCCCTTTAACCAAACAGCTACTCATTCAGGCTGCTTATGGAATGGCTAATATAATAAAGCTGTGTAATTGTTTTTATGTTTAATGGGCCGACGTGGTAAGCGATAATCTACAATGGAACACGTTGACGGGTGTTTCTTCAAAAAACTTTAACTTTTTTATTTAACAAATCATTATCCTTCCGCGTTGTTAACCATCGCGGTAACTTATTAGCATCTCATTGGGTGAGAGCAGTGAAATGGCTCAATGTTTTGAAACTAAACTTTGTATTTTAATCAGCAGAATTGTTAACTATGGCTTAAGGATAATGACGCCGTTAATTTTTAGGTTTTTTTGGAGAATCACCCCAACCCATAAGCAACCTATTCACTCGGGCCTTGAAGAGCCCCAATACCCTTTAGGAAACACAGACATATATATGCACATGATATAACTTAAATAAAGCTCTTCATATAACATCAAAACCTAAATGTTTTGGGAGGTAAACCCTGTAGCTAGTTACCTAGGATTAAGGTAATACGTAAGGCTCATGCAGGTGCTTTAGTAACGGTATGTAAGGCCTAAGGCTTAATACCGGTCGGTCTTATTTTACGACAGCCGATATCAAACTGGGGTAGATATAAAATGACTATACATTCTATTGTTGCTCAGTTGCAGGCCAGACGATTTGTATCTGAATATCTCTGGTGTGTTTCCTGTTTTAGAAGCACCATATTCTTTTATTATATATATTCACTATATTATGTCGTGATGGCCCGGAGTTTTAAGACGCCCGCTTCTCATAAATGAGGGTGCCGGTTTGAACCCTACCGACGGCTAGTACCAATGTGACATTTTCCGAGTTAAATATACTTTCTAAGATTATTACTACTGTGAAAAAGCTCAAAAAAAGGAAACAAAAAAAATTCTAATACAATAAATAACATTATTCCTCAGCGAAGTCCTTTAGTTACTAAAATTGTATGTTTTCCTTGATATGTTCCTTCTCGACAAAAATCTCGTCATCTAATATGGTTAAAATTACAATAAAATATCCTAAAATTAATAAATTTATGTTAAAGTTGTGTAGAATATGATTCTAAGATTAGAGTAATGAAATACTGTGAAGGAAAACATCGTGAGGTAACGGGCTTATAATTTCTAATTATAAGTTTGAAATTCGCCAACCCGCATTGAGCAAGCGTGGTGATTAATGCTCAACCTTCTCCGTGTGAGTAGAGGCTTTGATTAGCAGTGGATATTTAATAGCTATTGATGATGATTATTATTTTATTCATAGTATAAAACAAAGACGCATTTCACCTTAGATCTTTAAAAAAATCGCTTACTATCAGCCCAGATAGTGGTTAAATATAGACCCAAAAAGAAACTGCCTAGTTGACCGAGTGGTCGCAAGTGCGTCTACTGAGCAAGGGGTATCGGGTTACATTCCTGGGTCAGAGAAAGTATTACCGGAGTTTGAAAAAAATCTCACGAGTCTGGAATCATGCTCGGTATATGGCAATTGGCTTACCCTCTGTTACATGGGACTCATAACTTAAATAGTGATAGTCGGTGCTACATTGTTAGATTGTAATAACTAACCATACTAACCTAATTATTTAAGCACTCTTTGTTACTAACACACCATTACTAACAAACCTATGGACTTATCATCTAGAGTCTGAAATAAACTTATTATTATTATTATGTATGTCTTTACCATTCACGGGACCACAGGGTCCCGGTCATTTGGGAGGCGTACGAGGGGCCGAAGCCAACTGCGCAGAGGCCCTTTAGACAACTTTAATCTAAATGTAATGGAGACACAAACCGGCGACTATCCCTGTATGCACTATGGAAATGCACCCAAGGACAGTCCCCGGTTAGTGTAGGACTATTGTGAATAATAGAAAAAAACAAGGTAGGGCTATGGATGGGTTACTGTGGATTGGTAAATTGGGAACTATGGATGACTATGGCACCTGCCGAAACAATGTAATTTTTACACGTAAAAATGGCAGGCGGAGACTCGCCAACTCACCGACCGGGCCCCGGGAATGGTTGCTAGATATAGCAACATAGGGGCAACGACAATGTGAGTGGCTGAAGGGTTAAGAAACTACCACCGCTTTCTACTCAGATCATCTGCTCCAGCCGAAGCCTCCTGCATCCCTGGCCCACTCGCGACTTACGAATAGTTTCTTACCCTCCGAGCAGGATCACTGCTCTCGCGACTCCACTCTGGACGGCCAATGAAGGCAAGCCAGAGGTGGGAGACCTGTTCCTTGTCATCGTTCACTCCAGCCAGCCAATTAAGGCAAGCCGGAGAAGAAGGAACGGTGACTTCTCCCTGGAGCACTCGGGATGATGGTAGCCCGCGGGATCGCTAATGCCCGTCACCTCGCCTCAAGGTGCCCTGCGGGCTTATTATTATTATTATTATTGTAGAGGTACAGTTGCATTAAGTGTCATAACGTGCACCTCTGTCTACCCCTTCCGGGTTAGAAGGCGTGTCGTTATGTTTTATGTAAAAAAAATAATATTATAAACTAGCTTCTGTCCGCGACTTCGTACGGGTAATCCCATTTTTTCCGTCCTCGTTCGTGATTTTCAGTAAAAAGTAAAAAAAAAGTATTGGTTAAAAAGTATCCTATGTCGGTCTCCTGGCTCTAAGCTACCTCCCTACCAATTTTCAGCCAAATATATTCTGCCGTTTTTGAGTTATAAGTGGTGTAATTAACACGACTTTCTTTTATACATATATATTTCAAAAGGCGAGTTGCACAATATTAACCCCAGTTAACGTCACCCAATGTAGCACTTCATGAACTATGACGGTTACCGCAACCGCTCTACCTCTATAACTAAAGGATCGTCGTCCCCAAACTTCAGTGTAAATATATTTAAGCCTTCCAGCTTTGGCTTAGCTGAAATTACTATAGAACCGAGGCACACAGGGAAATGCAGGAAAAGGAAAACAAGAGGTGAAAATATTTTTCAAAAAGCTTTATAAATTTTCAAACGAAGCGGAATAAATGTGCAAGTGTAGTTCGTTTTGTATTTTTTTAGCCAGATGTCGCTTGAGCTCCAGTGGTCTTGTTTAGCTCAAACTTGTGGTTTTTAATTTTTGTTAAGAAATGTTATGAAAAAAATTGCGTCAGTGACAAAAATAAAATGTTTATGACTAAGTACGAATCAGTTAAAATACATAGTATTTATTTTCATTATAAATTATTGCAAACGATAGAACAGTGCTAAAGGCCTTACCGAATCGTAACCTGTGAAAGTCAAAGTCAACGCATTTAATCCTTAAATTCACACATAACATAACATCACGCCTTTTATCCCCGAAGAGGTAGGCAGAGGCGCACATTATGTTACTGTAGAGGTACAAGTTTACAATATAACACCCACTTTTTATTATTTATGTTATGATTCCTATATAATAAGGAGCGAGCCTATTGCCATATACTGTACACAATACCAGACTCCATGTAGCACTGAGAATTAAAAAAAAACCATTAATACTTTGCCCGACCCGGGAATCGAACCCGAGACCCCTTTGCCCGGCAGTCGCACTTGCGACCACTCGGTCAACGAACATACCATAATAATCAAATCCTTTATTTGTGTTATACAAAAAGAATACAATATAATAATATATAAACCCACCTGCTATATATGTACATGTATAGATACGTATATAGGTACATAGTAGCGTGGGAAGTACCAGTATGCTATGGACAGGGGAAATAATTAGCTACCTGTAACCAACTGAATTTTTCCTATATAATATGTTAGGGGTGATTTTTATTTTTGCACCGACCTTATATAGGGTGTTACGGCGTCCTAACATGTATTAGAAGGGATTTAAAATTAATTGCCAATCATAACGATGTAATCATGGTGTTATTTTGTTAGGAAAGTATGTGATGAGTTTCTGGTTAAAATATGTTTTTTTAAGGTATTTTTTTTTGTTTGATTCAAGTGTTTTGTGTACTTTGTTAAGTGAAGTGTGTGGGCTGTTGTTTATATATGGTAACCTTTTTGGATGTAATCGAGTTTAAAATTACATTAAAATAATTTGTCTTGAACTAGCTTCTACCAGCGAGGTGGAGGTGGAATAAAAAGTGGTTTATGTGTTACTGGCTTTTACCCGCAGCTTCGCTCGCGTCACAAAAGGATAAAAAGTAGCCTATGTGACATATACTAATATACACAGCGCCATCTATACCAATAATTTCGTATTATATATTACCCTATTATTTAATTCAGACTTCTAACTTTATGTCTGCAAAATTTCAAAGCAATCGGTTTAGTAGTTACGGCGTGAAAGTGGAACAAACAAACAAACTCACTTTCCAATTTATAATATTATAGTAAGGATTTCGGAATATAATCTACCCTTGTTCCTAATTTAATTTAGATACCTTCAGCCGTTTTCATGTGACAGATTAACTACCGCACATACAAACAGACGAACTTTCGCATTTATAGATTAATAACTTAATTATCTTCAGCGATTGCCGGGCAAAGGGGTCTCGGGTTCGATTCCCGAGCCGGGCAAAGTTTAACATACACATATAACATCACGCCTTTTTATCCCCGAAGGGGTAGGCAGAGGTGCACATTACGGCACTTAATGCCACTGTACAATGTAACACCCACTTTTCACTATTTATGTCATGAGTCCCATGTAATAGGGGGTGAGCCTATTGCCGGCAAAGTTTACTGGGTTTTTAAAAACAAAATCTCAGTAATAGCACGGAGTTTGGAATAAGTGCCCGGTATATGGGCTATATGGCAATTGTAGAGGTATAGTGGCTTTAAACTGTCAAACACCACGAGGACACCGATGACCGCAACCTATTGTTCTTTAATCGTATCTATAATGACTGTACTCAACGAGTTAAGTGCCGTAATGTCTACTTCTACCTACTCTTTCGGCGATAAAGAAGCGTAATGTTATTTTATGTTATCTTCAGTAATTTTCCTGTCTCAGATTCACTTGCTAATCGATACAACTATTCATTGCCATTAATAGTGACGGGAAACACTCGATAGCATCGATATACTATCGATTAGAAAGTGCATTCAGCGGTGACATTAATTTTCATGTCGCGATTTTAATCGATATCTTTGCTTCTGAATCGATTATGTGTAATCGAGTATGGTGGTCTTTTGATAAGTGTTTGTTGTTTAGAATGATCATATTATTTAGTGACCATCTTACATTAATATATCATTAAAAATGAGTGCAGCATTGTACACGTGCACCCCTTCTTAACAATTCGGAGAATGAAAGGCATAGTAATAACGTTTGTATTGCAATGATTTTTTTTTTCATAAGAACCAATATTTTTGACCATGGCACAGGCCATAATTTTTGGTATTAATCGATTTTTATTTCAAAATTCTTATCAGTAGTATAAAGATTTTGTTTAAGGGTGGAACATCATTGAATGACTTCTCCCGCCTGGGTGAGGCGGGAGGGAGTGTCAGACTCTTACTGACTAAAAACCACCCCATTCCTTCTCCTGCACGTCGACCCGGAGCCCCGGTTACCCGTCAGGTTCTCCGCGATAATAGTACATATATATAAAGATTGGATGTGTGTCTTACAAAAGCCGTTTATATACATATTTTTATGTTGACCAGTTGACCATAAAAATATCTTAGGTAATGTACAGATCATTCAAAATCAACAAAACAGTTCACCTCAAAACAATCAAAGACAACTCATATCGCAATAAATAACTTTGAACCTAAAAATCCCATTGAAAAAACTATTGAAACCCACCCATTCATTCAAGTAACAAATAACTGTCAATATTGAAAAACAGTAGTTTAAAACACCATTGTTTTCAATACCACAATAGCTTATAAATCTCTTCACACACAAAGTTGTAAGTCACCCTTTAAAATCTTGCACCCACAGAAGCATCAACCTTTATTATAACTGGATTATTAAATAAAACAAGCAAGGTTCATCTTCTATCTCTTTCACTCGCCACGCGACTGTATACACCTCTCTATTTATTCAATGACAAAGTTGTATTTTTGTCTCCTTCACACGGCACGCTTATGGTGCCATCTTTGTTCGTCTGGGTGAATGTTCGATACATCCGCTGAAACTGGTCTGTAGTATGACAGGTGTAAAAAGCAACTCGTAGGTACTTAAACTAAGAGAATTCCTTGACCAGTTCGGCTCGACAGATGGTCAGTAAGATGGCTACAAGTATAAATAAAACTTATACTTAAAGTCAGATCGGTTCGTGTTGCATTTTTGCCATCATGGTAATTGTGTTGGATATCAATATTATGATTTGATAAATTTATGTGGATTTTATATGAATAAATTTGCTATGGCAGTAATTGGAGATTTTCTTCTGATTCTACATAACATAACATAACATAACATAACATCACTCCTTTTATCCCCGGATTGGTAGGCAGAGGTGCACATTACGACATTTAATGCCACTGTACAATGTAACAACCACTTTTCTATTACATGGGTCCCATGTAATAGGGGGTGAGCCTATTGCCAGCATATCGGGCACATTTCCAGACTCCGCTGTTACTGGTGAGAATGTCTTAAAATAAATTCATTTTTCTTATCCTATTGATATTACCTCTATAAATGCGAAAGTTAACGTCAAAAAGGCTGAAGGCTTGCAACAGGGGTAGGGTATGGTCTGAAATTACACGTAGGCTACTCTTTAAGCGCGTACGAAGTCGATGGCACAAGTTCAATATCTTATAATTTTATATCATGTCGCCTGAATGCAATGGGCGATTACTGAGGTCTCCTCAGATTCAATTCTAGATTCAGGTAAAGTTTGTTATTGTCTTGGTTTTTTGCAAACTTCTCAGTAGGTACTGACACAGAATCCGAAAACTAGATACTAGTTTATGGCGATTGGCGATAGGAATACTTACTATGAGACTCACAATTTCCTTTGCGTTTTTATTAGTAAGATTTTTATATGGGACATACGAGCCGAAGCATCACCTGATAGTGAGTAATCGGCGTCGCCCATGGATACCTGGAACACGAGGAGAGCAGTGCAACAAACAAGTGCGTTAACGGCTTTTTAGTGCCTTTTGACAGCAATGGCTTTGAGGACTCGAGGATTTAAGGATGATTATTGTCATGATTATAGCTTTACGTAAGATCGATTATAAAGTTAAACTTTAATATAATATGTTTACGCACGATATAACGGCTCTTAGAACCGATAGTAAAATTAAACTCAGCAGTTAATCTGTTATGTACCGGTAAACTATGATTACTTGCAGTTAACTCGATGATTTAACTTAACGCGATTAGGATGTTTTGATACGGTTATCGTACTGTACTGATTTTCGTAATTATACCTATGTATGTATCGTAGTAGATTTCAATGTAACTTTATTGGATTATAATTCATTATAAATAATTGTTAATAAATAAATACTAGTCGTTGCATGTTATGTTGTGTGCACATACCTGTGGAAGCCTGGTCTGCCATTTATAGTTCAATGTTGTTACTCTGTTGTGTATTGCGCTGTATTTCTGTTTTATGTACCTCTTAAATGAATAAATTATGATTATCTGTCTGGCTCTAAGTCTAGGAGAGCCATGCCTCGGCACAAATGGGCCGGCTCGATTAGAGTAATACCACGGCCTCACAGAAAACCGACGTGAAACAATACTTGCTTTGTGTTTCATCATATAAGTGAGGAAACCAAAGGCCCAAATACACCTCTCCCTAATCTCCCCAACCCCCGAATCCCCAATAATTCTCAAATTCCTAATCCTCAAAAGGCCGATAACGCATTTGTAACACTTCTGGTGTTCTAGGTGTCCATGGGAGTGCCGATTACTTATTTGCAGTGTCTGGTTTAGAATCGAATCCAAAATTTCATACCAGTCACCAGTGATGCATGAGTTGAGAAAACTTCTCCACTTATTTGTAACTTCTTTGGAAAGCGATGCTAATTCGCTATCCCATAAAAAAAAGATTTCATTTGGGTTTTTGATTAATTCCCCATGACGAGAACGTCCTGAAACCTGGGAAAGATAAACAAATAAAATATCTAGACTTAGCTCACGAGGTTGTCGATATGTGGAGTATGGATTCTGCTAGCATTGTGCCGATAGTCGTGTCGGCCAATGGGTTAATCCCTAAAGGCCACGATATCTGTCTTAGGAGGCTGGCGTTAGGTGGATGGATCAAGAGCCTGATACAAAAGGCAGTTCTCCTAGAAACGGCACGTATCGTGAGGAGGTTTCTATCTCTGGAGCTTTAAACACTGGTAGCTTGGACCATGCTCCCGTTACTGGTCAGCTCCTATATTTATTTATATTTTTAAATATTATTTTGTAAATATAAATAAAAATAGGAGCCGTCAATTATTCTTTGTTAAGTAGTATTTAGAAATGTAAGTTGCAGACAATCTGAAATAAGTATAATATGGATATTAAGTATTAAACAAAAAATTAAAAGTTTATAGAATGATAATATTTTAAAGGAGAGGGGGACTACGTGAAATATGTCCCAAAAAAACCGGTACATTTTTCTAAAGAAAATGACAAAATATGGTAACAGGATTCTACCTAGAAAGCGAGAAAACTTAAATTAAGATAATAAGACATATAATCGATTAAATAAGCCAAAGTAATCGGTTATTGATAAATCGCTAAAATCTGAGAATATTTGGCTGATCTTTTTTTGTTGTGTTTGTTATTGTCAAGAGCGCTTGCTCTCTTGATTGCGCGTACGAAGTAGCGGGTAGAAGCTAATATGTATATGAATATCAATTCATTAAGGATTCGTGAAATCGATTTAATCGATTTTAGTGTATTTTTTTTCTGACAACCCTTGTTGGCTTGTTGGCTTGCGTTTGATTGACAATAACTGACAGATGTATTAATTGTTTGTTTACTTTCATTCTGAGTGCGCACGTATTTTCCTTGTTTTATTGTTTTAAACCACGACCTCGGCTTTGCATATTATAACGGACTATTCGACGGATCTTGCTACTCTGAAAGGACTCTCTATTTTGGACAGCTGTTACACCTATCGATTGGATATCGACGACATGGATCGCTGTATAAATTGTACGATTGCGATTGGTCGCAGTAATCCTATTGGGAGAAAAGTCTTGGAGAATGAGGCGATTTTAACGTCAGTGGCGAAGTGAGTGATTCAAAAGTATTTCAGAAATTACACAAAAAATCACAATGTTATACTATAACCTAACTTTTACTATAATTCAGATAACTTGGTTTCTAGGAAGCCAAATTTCACCAAATTCTCAGTTAAGCCTTGATATTATATCCTCTTACATATAAGGCTAATTTCATTTAGTTAACACCTGGGCCCAGGAATGTATGGAGCCATTCCCTTCTCCTTTTACTGTGCCCGACAGGGTTCGTAATTGTTACTATTGTATTTTTTAAACACCTGTATGTGTACAATAAAAAAAGCAATAAATACTTGATTATTTGATTAAAGTTAAGGTACCTACCTTTATTTCTTCCAGCATGCGGGTAAAACTGCAAGCAACAGCTAATAAACTACAAACTGTTATTTAATATTGATTTTTGACCTATCTTTATGGAACGTCCTATAACTAGAATAATACAACGAAGAATAATAAATTAGGTAGTAGTTCAGACAAAAATAGTCTGGCTCAGACTGAGTTATAGGCAGTCTGGAAATATCTGGATTCCAGAAGGGTGGGGTGCAGCAGACTATTTTAGTTTTGAATGCACCTGTAGTTTATTTTTGTTTCGTTTGATTTCTAGTTTGGTACTCCATGTACCACCCGACTTAAAAAAAGAAGGTGCTGAATATGTATGTATGTATCTTTGGGAGCGACTATCTCGCAATTGGTATGATGACAGAGTATGAAAATTAAAAATCTAATTAGTCCGTAAGTCAGGTAATGAACAAATATTAGACACGTATTTTTTTATTTTGTCGTATTATAAAACAATACTTAGATAAAACGAATCAAAGTTTAGTAGTGGGAGCTAAAACGTCATTTCTACGTATAAATGTACATAGAAGTGACGTCACGAGACATTTCAAATCAATATATCGTCGAAAGTATTCGTTTCTGTAAGAAAATAAAAAATACGTGTCTAATGATTTAAAATAATCTACCAACGGACATTAAAATAAAAATTAGTCGTCTATTAGTATTAAAATTAGCCTATTCCAGACTCCGTAGTAGTACTGAGATTTTTTTAAAAACCCAGATATACTTTGCCCGACCCGGGAATCGAACCCTTTTACCCGGCAGTCGCACTTGCGACAGCCGGGTAAAAGGTCAGGTAAAGGGTCATGGTCACAGTCACATCTATAATGTTTTTGAATAATCTACCAGACGGACATTAAAATAAAAATTAAGCATCTACCCTATTGGATGAAGCGATTTAGATGCTGTTTTCAGAAAAGTGACTGTTACACATAAGAGAAGGTTTTAATGCATTAATTAACCGACTTCAATACAAGAGGGGGTTGAATTCGGTTTTTTTAAACGTAGTTCACAAAAGAATTATATTTTGTAGGTTAATGGCCGATTTTTCCAACGACAGATAATTTTAAATAACGAATAACTTTGAATATTTGACAATTCTTCCATACTGAAAACTGTCAAATGTAAATTTTATTACAGCTTATTTTTTTATTACTTTACTTTGCAATAATTTGTTCAATACATTTTTTTACCTAAAATTAATGAAATAATTTATTATTTACTAAACATAGGTTAGAATTTCAATGAAATCTTTATATATATAATTCGTCTGTGAGTGTGTATGTCACTGAACTTCGCTCAAACGACTGGACTGATTTTGAAGAAATTTTTTGTGTGTATTCAATGGACCTGGGAATGGTTTAGATTCACAAATCAGCTCGGCAGATGGCGCTGCAGTCGGTGTTTAGGTTATTAATCCTAAACAGCTGAACTAATTTGAATGAATTTTTGTTTATACATTCAAGTGGATATGCAGCGTCTGTTGGGTCCGCTAGTAAATATATACAATTTAAAATATAAATAACTAAAATATTTACACCTTAAAAACATCTTAATTCACTTAACATCTCATTATTATTATAATTATCTATCTACAAAGGTGCAGGCAGAGGTGCACATACCAATTTGCAACCACTTTTCGCCTGTTATCATTTGATTTTCATGTATCATGGGGTGAGTTTATTTTCATATACACCGGACACAATAAACAACCCTGTGTTTTTGTAACATAACATAATATCACGCCCAATGTTATGAGGTCCCATGTAATAGGGGGTGAGTCCATTGCCATATACCGGGTACAATTCCAGACTCCGTGCTACTACTGAGATATTTTCTTAGATTTTTTTTAAAAACCCAGCAATTCTTTGCCCTACCCGGGAATCGAACCCGAGACCCCTTGCTCGGCAGTCACTTTTGCAACCACTCGGCCAACGAGTCAGTAGAATAATATGTCGAAAAACCAAAGAAACCTAATAACCCTTTGTTCAACTCCAGACTCAAACTGCCCAGCAGTCAACCAACAAGATAATTTACTACCATTCTCGGCAATGTAAATAAACTACACACAAGTTGTATAAGTAAAATAAATAATAAAACTAAGATCGTTGACCTAAGTTAGCTATTTCTGAATTTATTGAGACAGTTACTATTTTCAGCCAGACTGACTGGCTTCTGCCTAGAATTTAGAGGTATTCTGCTACCGTAAGTACGGGTAAGAAAATAACATGTTTTTAAATATTTAGGTTTCAGTTCAACTTATTTGTTATTAAACATTGAGATGTATAAATTTTTATAGACAACAGTGTGTAAGAGTGAAAAAAAGTGTGGGAGAGCAATGCTTCGGCACGAATAGGCCAGCTGGACTGGAGTGATACCACAGCCTCACAGAAAATTGACGTGAAACAACGCTTGTTGTGTTTCGTCGTGTGAGTGAGGTTACCCAATTACCCTCCCCTTCCCCAATCTCTCCAATTCCTGAATCCCCAACGATCCCCAAACTCCTAATCCCCAAAAGGCCGGTAACGCACTTGTAACGCCTCTGCTGTTCCAGGTGTCCATGGGCGGCGACGATTGCTCACCATAAGGTGATCCTGTGCTCGTTTACCAGCTTATGCCATAGAAAAAAACAAATGCTGAAATGTATCAAATCAATATAGCAAACTGATAACGTATTTTTTTTTAACTAAAGCGTATTACCTACTAGCTTCTGCCCGCGGGTTTACCCGCGTACCTAAAGGGTAAAAGTACCCTGTGTGTAATTCCAGACCGTAATATGCCTGATCCAAATGTCATCCCGATGTCTTCAAATGTTTTTACGCGATTGAGTAACACATAAACACACAAGAAAAAAAAAACACATAAACACACAAGAAAATTAAAACATTAGTAAGATAACGTAATATTAATCTTTTATTATTTACCTGAAAAGGTTTTAGGGAACCCTAAGTAAAGTTCCCTAAGAATAGGAGGAACCTCTGACTAGGCGAGGTGATCGTGCATGGTGGGCTTTCGGCCTAATAGTTGTGTTTTGCGATTTTCTATCTATCGTCGTCGGTGCGCCTGCCAAAACTGATATGTGCAAATATTTAGTTTTTTTTTCTTAGCTAGATGTCCTTCAAATCGGAGTGCGCATCGATTACAAAAACAAATATGTGTTATTTCCCTATAGAAATCGATTAGACCAATGTGCACTTTCTAGCCATGACAAATTGGTTATGTGTACGATTGGTTACGGTTATGTGACATAAAACGCACATGTCAGAAGTTGCAGCATCACATATATAGTTTGGCAGATTGAATATCAACAGTTTTTGTTTAAAATTTTTACCGTTTCCTAAGATAAATCTGATATGTGCACCAAAATCGAAAATAAAATTATTGGGGATGAACAGTTACATGTTATCATTTTCACTTTTATCTCAGTTATAATTATCATAATTTTTGCCATCATACTGCATTTTTAATTTATTGATATGGTCCATCAACCATTCAGTGCAAGTGTAAAAAATAGTTTATTGTCTCCTCCTGAAAACTTGACCAAATGCACATAACAGTTTTGGCAGGCGCACCGACGCTATATTAATTCGCATGAAAACTTCATATGTGCGACATAGAATTTGTGTCTTCGATAGTCTATGCGCGTCATCTGATTTCTGTCATTTGTCATGTGTGTCGTTGGAACTTCAATGTGCGTCGCCATATGTAGATGTAGATAGTAACACCTTTTTTCCGCCAGTTATATTATAATTCCTATGCAACAGTGCCTTTTGGGACAAAACCCCAAGTTGACTGCGCCACGCTCACCGCATCAGATTTCGCGCTTGTTCCTCTCGATTATGGGCCTTAGTGTGGCTTGAAACAAGTCGAGTAAACTTATCGAACTATATCAAGAGTAAGTCATATAGTTATACCTCTATATAAACTAATTTATCTAACCAGTATGTCTCTATCTCATTAATCGTGTTTATGGTAAAACGTCAGCTGTCATGCAGCGCACGCTGCTCATAAATAAGGGCCCCGTCCTGACTTGAAACTAGTTGACCTCTTCTCAATTAGTTTACATAGATCAACATTTATATTCAATTAATTTAGAAAACATCTACTGAGTTACTATACATATAAAAGTGATTACACGAAAATATAATACTATATTAGATTGCTTCACTATATTAACTAAAATACTAACTTACTTTATTATCTGCCGACCCCTTAATGGATGTGGCGTTAAGATATATTACGTAAGTACTTTAATTACACGAGTAATTAACCAACTAGTTAGTTGCTTCGAGGTAATGTATTACACAAATATAAAATATGTAGTGCCTTAAGGTTATAGAGGTATTATATGTATACGGGGCCGCGGAGGACTTAACAGGTTACCAGGGCTCCGACTCGAAGTGCAGGTGTAGGAACGGGGTGGTATTTAGTCAGTAAGGGTCTGACACTCCCTCCCGCCTCACCCGGACGGGAGAAGTCATTCGATGATTTTTACCCTCTTAAAATAAAAACAAAAACCTTATGCTTTAGTACAAAAAGAATCAGGTCGGTACAAGTAGACAAATGTATATGGGACCGTACCGATCAGTGCAGGTATAATATTTCAATATATATATGTAAATCTATTCACTCACTTGAACTTGGTTCCGACTGCGCCAACAGGGCACCTGTTTCTTAGAAATACTTGTGCCGATCGGTACCGACCCGTACAGATTTGTCTGTACCGGAAACCTGTTTCTTTATGTAAGTTGTGATGAAAAATGTATTGTAATCTACTGTCATCAGACGGGTTGCTCTATCGCGTACGATAGCTTATAATCTGTAATAAAATAAAATTCTCGAATTTAATCTAATACAAAACTATTATGTGTTTATGTCTGTTCGTGTTTATCTCCAGAATTACTGAACCAATTTAGATTTGTTTATACTTATGGAATTTTGATGTTCGTGTGGCATTTTCGTTCTGATTTTGGGATAAGATTATAATAGACAGCTTGATTTTAAAATAAAGTATGTATATTATGTAGAACGTTTCTACTTTAGGGAGTTAGCACTATAGGGTCCATCAATGTGGCGGAAAGTAAAAGATGTTTAAGGTGTAAAGTAAACTGTTTTAATAAAATATATTCATCGTGAAGACATTTATATATGGAAAAATTATGACATAAGAAACAAAATAATTTGACAGATTCTATTTAAAAGAAGAAAATACCAAAGAAAAGAGGTGAGCTAACTAATAGTAAAAAGTATGAATTTGAGGAAGGTATAGAATAATGAAATGATAAATAATGAAACGTAGGCGAGTAGCCTACATCACCCCCCTCCAGAGACCGCCAAGGGCGATAAAAATCTTGCTCCGGCAGAGGTCCGATCAGATCAATATGGATCTGTTTGAAGCGGGTACGAGGAAGAGTAAACGTACCTAGAGGTGAAGAGACATGGCGGCTAACCTTAGCTTTTTCGCAAGCTAAGCAAGCCTGTGCCCATTCCCTGCAGTTTTTACGTATCCCTGGCCAGACAAACCGCTCTGCTACAAGTTTAGCAGAAGCATTAGGACCAGGGTGGCTTAAAGAATGCAAACTTTCAAATACTTGTTTGCGATAGAATTTCGGGACAAAAAGCCTGGAAGTCGGTGTACTGACGTCGCAATACAGAGGTATACGGCTTCCAGGAAGATTCAACTTCTCTAAACGAAGTGATGAACCATTGTCCAGTAAATGTTTAAGTTCAAGGTCGGTAGGTTGACCTTTGGCCAAAGTCTCGAGGCTGACTGGAACTCCTAGTTCTTCGATCCGTGACAAGGTATCTGCCACTATATTATCCTTGCCTGATATGTGGCGGATATCGGTAGTGAACTGAGAAATAAAATCGAGATATCTATACTGCCTTGGCGAACAATTTTTTTTCCTCTCATGGAATGCAAAACTGATCGGCTTATGGTCAGTATAGATGATAAAGTGTCGGGCCTCAAGCATATTATGCCTAAAATATTTTATCCCTTCATATATGGCAAGTAGCTCACGATCATAAGGCGAGTATTTTGCCTGTGAAGGGCTAAGTTTCCTTGAAAAGAAGGATAAAGGTTGCCAAGCACAGTCTTTATGTTGTTGAAGGACTGCACCGATTGCCTTATCGGAGGCATCTGTCACCAAGGCAAGTTGAGCGGAACAGTCAGGATGTGCCAATAGAGCAGCATTGGCTAGACTGTCTTTACATGCAATAAAGGCTGATAAGGCATCTCCAGTTAAATTAACTGGCTGGGATCCTTTAACTGAGCCTGTCAACAAAGCATGCAACGGGGCTTGAATTTCTGCAGCTCGGGGAAGGAATCTCCTATAAAAGTTGAGCATGCCTAAGAATGCTTGGAGCTGACGTACAGGTTTCAGCACTGGAAAGTCCGTAATGGCCTGCACTTTTGAGTGCAACGGCTTTGTACCTATTTTTAATTTGTCTGGCGCTAGTCTACGCGGGGTGCATGATACTGGAGGGCCTAGAGTTGTGCGGATGTAATGGACCGTTTGGTGCTTGATATGACGGTGAATGCCCGTTGGCCGGGTAATCTCGGGAAATTCTTGAAAAATTTTATGATATCGAGACTCCCCGGTCAAAACCTTGATAGACGCTATGTTGCTACATTTAGCTACTACAGCTATGGAAGATAAAGAAGTAGTGTTATCTAACATACGTTTGTTACGGCAATCTACAATAAGGTTATGAAAATTCAAAAAATCTACACCAATGATAGGTTTTGTTACATCGGCTACGATGAAACGCAATTGAAAAATTCTGCGTAAACCTAAATCTAATGCTAAATTAACACAACCATATGCTTTAATGTAGCTGCACACAAATTATAGTCCGTAGAAGCGCGACGATCGCGAAGAGCTGACCGTGGGAACACGCAGAGGTCGCTCCCTGTGTCGACCAGGAACTGCGTCTTCGAAGATCGGCCAGTAACGAACAGGCGACCAGAAGCGACCAAAGGGCAATCGTCAGTCGCCATTATCGACCGCCCCTGGAGTTTTCCGCCTTGTAGTCGTTTTGATCTGGATCGGTGAGAAGTGCGACGTAGTAGGAGGATAGGCGATGATATCCTCGACTTCGGACGCGTACTGGGAGTCCAGATTGCCCGTGACGTAGAAAAAATTCGTTTCGTCGGTTCTTATGTTCGCCAACATAAACTGCGCCTCCATTTGGTCGAACCATAACTCTGGTTTTTCGGGGTAGAATGGTGGAATTCGAACTCCGACACGGAAACTTTCCGTAGTCATACCGCCGGCCGCGGCTTGGCACGCCGCCGTTTAGTCTTCAGCCATAGTTTACGTGTTGTTCTCGGGGTCACCACTTTAGGGAGTTAGCACTATAGGGTCCATCAATGCGGCGGAAAGTAAAAGATGTTTAAGGTGTAAAGTAAACTGTTTTAATAAAATATATTCATCGTGAAGACATGTATATATGGAAAAATTATGACATACGAAACAAAATAATTTGACAGATTCTATTTAAAAGAAGAAAATACCAAAGAAAAGAGGTGAGCTAACTAATAGTAAAAAGTATGAATTTGAGGAAGGTATAGAATAATGAAATGATAAATAATGAAACGTAGGTGAGTAGCCTTCACTACTTTTTATTTATGGTTTGGAGTATCTATGCAACTATGTGAAATAAAATTTAATTTATCCAAATACCAGTTGATTTTTCATAAAAAGTCAAGAATACAAACGTTTCTTTATTTTTCTTACGTCACAATGCAACGGATTGATTTTATGGTATGATTTTTATGTTTGGAAATATTTAGGAAGCTGATAAGTAATACATACATATACGTCAGTAACATTTTTTCTGTGCAGAAAAATCGAACCCGCGGGTAACAATTAGTTCTTATTGTAAATTAGACGTGCTTTTTTTGATACTAGCTTCTACCTGTGGCTTCGCCCGCGTTCCCATGCAATGAAGAGTAGTCCATGTGTTATTCCAGACCATAATCTATCCCTGTACCAAATTTCATACCGATCCCTTTAGCCGTTTCGACGTTATTGAGTTACGAACATACAAACATACACACAAACATATATACAACATATTAGTAAGATAGGGATAGATGGAAGCCAGATGGATACCTGATGGTAAACCATCGGTGCCATTCATTGTAATCCAGAACTTCGTAAGAGTTACAACTATGTTACCGGCCTTTTGGAGGGTTAGTGATTTTATGGGTTGAGGATTTGGGGATTGGAGAATGGGGGACTCCGGTAATCACATGACAAAACACAACGCAAGAGTCTCAGGTCATATGAAAATCAGTAGTGCTGATGCCCAAAACAGAAGTAGGAAGGGGGTGATTTTTAGTCAGTAAGTTTCTGACACACGTTAGTAGTTTGAGAAGTTACTTGATGATTTCCCCTATAAAAAATACAGTAACAAGCATATAACATAACATCACGCCTTTTATCCTCGAAGGGATAGGCAGAGGTGCACATTATGCTATTGTACCACGTAATAACCACTTTTCACTATTTATGTTATGAGTCCCATGTAATAGGGGATGAGCCTATTGCCATATACCGGGCACAGTTCCAGACTCCGTGCTACTACTGAGAAGTTTTAAAAAACCCAGTATTACTTTGCTCGACTGTCGCACTTGCGACCACTCAGCTAACGAGGCAGCAAAATATAATAATTTAATCTACAAATTAAGCTACGTATGGATTACAGGTACTTAAACGAGTCGGTAGATAAATAACAGCAAGCTTGATAATAATTTGTCGTGGCTCGACTTTGTATTCCCGAGGCAAGGAGTTCAGTGATTTAGTACTAATTACCCACGTCTGTTCAAAAGTAGTTTAAAGTAATTAATTTGAATACACTGCAATTTCGTTGGTCGAGATGCTACAAGTGCCATTGTTGAACAAGGCGTCTTTTTTAAGGTGGGAAAATCATCCAATGACTTCTCCCGCCCGGGTGAGCCGAGAGGATGTGTCAGACTCTTACTGACTAAAAACTACCCCGTTCTTACTCTTGCACTTCAAGCCGGAGCCCCGGCAACGAGTTTGATTCTTCTGTTAGGATAAAGAGTCATTTGGGTTTAACTTACCAAATTTTTTTTTGTTATTATGAAGAAGCAGCCACTGTTTAATAATATTGATTTAACTTTTGACTCTTTTACTATTATAGTAACAGAGGGCAATCAAATTACGAAAACCGACGTGCCTATGTACGAAATAACTTCTATATTTAATTAGTTTTTAAACCTGTGAATTTGAGGCTCAGTTCAATTAGGCACTGATATTTTAAATATTAAAAATAGCTATGATTTTCATGTTCAAATGCGGAATTTACTAACGCAGTTCAACATTTTTACATAACATCACGCCTTTTATCCCCATAGGGGCAATCAGAGGTGCACATTACGGCACTTAAGGCCACTGTTCAATGTAACACCCACTTTTCACTATTTCTGTTATGAGTCCCAGGCACAATTCCAGGCTTCGTGCTACTACTGACATTTTTTTAATAAACTTAATAATACTTTGCCCGACCCTGGAATTGAACTCGAGACCATTTGCCCGGCAGTCCCACTTGCGACCAGTCGGCCAACGAGGCAGTCGACATCTTTATGCTACTTAATTACTCGAACAAATCCAAAGAAACTAGTTTTCGTGTAATTTATAATGAATCATGTCAAAATTCTAGGTCGATCCAATTTACAATAATGAACATCTAATATTATGATAAATGACCTAGGAGCCATCCATTTAATTCCATATACTTTATAGTTTTTGATTTGTAATTAAGGCACACGAAATTCGTATAATTTCGAAGTTGTGTTTCTTTAATAAGTTTGAATAATTGTTGTTTGATGGTGGTCTACGGATTAGGAGCAAAAAATATTTTGTTTGTATTTTGTTTTGATTTAGATTTGGATTTTGAATGATGATAGATTGCTTTATACGTCTTTCTACGACTCTACCTGTATTAGAAAGTTTGATAGTATACATATCGAGGGGTAACGGACTATTTGGTTTAAGCGACATTTTGGGCGATATTGAGTTATATATATATACCTCTATATTCGACGGAGAAAAATTCGCTGATTCCGAATATATATATGTATAACTCAATATCGCCCAAAATGTCGCTTAAACCAAATAGTCCGTTATCCCGCTATATAATGTCCACACTTGGTAGGTGTTTTAAAAAAATCCAGGCTTATTGGAGAGCTTTATTAACTAACTTTAAGTTTTAACCTAACTTTGTTGTATAAAAAAGGTCATTTGTTAATCGCCAGGCATATTTCTAGATTTTTTCTAATTAATTAGGGTCTAAAAATCATTGATACTTCTACTATCCTTAAATTGAAACCCAGACATCAGATTTACCCGAGCGTACGACCACCACGGGTGGGGCCCAATAGATGCCGATTCGGAGCCGCGTAGAACCTAACGGGTTACTGGGACTCCGGCTCGACGTGCAGGAGAAGGAACGGGGTGGTTTTTAGTCAGTAAGAGTCTGACACTCCCTCCCGACTCACCCAGGCGGGAGCTGTCGTTCAATGATTTTCCACACTTAAAAAATAAGACTTCATATTTAGTTCAGTTTACAAACCTTTGGCCAAATAAAAATAGATACAAAGTAATGCATATTTTCTTAACCACGAAAACGAATGACACGAACTTAAAGTGAAACAAAAAAGGAATATTCATTAATTCATCTTTTAATTTGATTAACATAAAACATCACTAACCAATCAGACTAAAACAGGATGTTTCATTTTTGCTACCATGAACCGTATTTTTTAAAAATGCGGGCCAAAACATAATTATTTATGTGGGACAATACGTGTGAATAATTTCTATCGAGTTTTGGGTTGAAAAACATTCTAAAAAGTGTGTATTTCTTTTCATTAATGCTTATCGAGTAACACACATGCATAACTTATTTCTTTAAACCCCCAAAGGAGTAGGGAGGTGTAGTAATATTATATGTATAAGTAAATTACCTTTTTAGCAGTTGCCTTACATATATCCCATGTAAAAGGGGATGAGCCTACTGAAAAAACAATACCCTTCTATAGTTGAGTACAAATCCCAATAATATTTCGTTAAATGGAGAATATTATTATACACTAGGCCTTTTTGCCTGGGTCAAGCTTGCCACAATCTCCTATAACCACTGCATCCCTTGCAAGCCAAGATCTGTACTAGATACAACCATGAAAACACTGAAACAATGAAGTCCACCGGTCCCCGGACACACAAAACTATCTCTTTAATAAATCTGTCTGTTTGTCTGCGTGTTTACTGCTAAAAAACTGCCGTTGGTCGTATCTCCTCAGTTTCAAAGCGCCCCCTAACTGCCTCTGCCGGTATTGGAATACTTGGTGTCAGCATTTCGAGCGACGTCCAGTTTCGCGGTCACCTAGAGGATACGGTTAAGTTAGCCTCGAGGAAGCTTGGTGTGCTCAACAGATCGAGGCAGTATTTCACCCCGGTCCACCACCTGCTTCTATATAAGGCACAGGTGCGGCCCTACATGGAATACTGTTCTCATCTTTGGGCGAGGGCACCCCAGTACGAGCTTCTTTCTACCTCTGGATCGCGTTCAGCGGCGTGCCGTTCGGATTGTTGGATGTCGGGATGTTTTAAACCGGCTAGACCCTTTGGCAATGCGTAGAGATGTAGCCTCGTTGTGCATTTTCTATCGCTTATACCGCGGGGAGTGCTCTGAGGAGTTGTTTAACCTGATACCTGCCACATCTTTCGCCATCGACCTTCACGAAAGCATATGCATCCCCACCATATAGATGGTTGGCAAGCCACAACTGTGCGGTTCTCACGTAGCTTCCGGCCTCGCAAAGCAAAACTGTGGAATGGTCTGTCGTCGACGGTATTTCCGAACCGATACGACCTTCAAACCTTCAAGAAAAGAGCGTACTCCTTTTTAAAAGGCCGGCAACGCACCTGTAACTCTTCTGGTGTTACGGGTGTCCATGAGCGGTGCTGATCGCTAACCATCAAGTGATCCGTCTGCTCGTTTGCCTCCTATTCCATAAAAAAAAATTAGAAAATATTTTTACAGAATAAAAGTGAGTTTTCATAATACCTAACTGCATCGACCATCTCGTTTTCTCCCGTTCCTATTTCTGTCGTAAGAACCTTCTCCTGACAATAATAAACACAACAAAAAAAAAGATCAGCCAAATCGATCCAGCCATTCTCAAGTTATGGCGTGGCAAGGGGAAACGGATTTTATATTTATATTTACATATAAATAGATAAATTGGTAATCAATCGCTTATCATTAGATTAACCAATTAAAAAACACAAAATACCCTTTAACTACCATTGTTCGCTACATAAAAACAAAGATTTTTTTTCCGTTTGTTCAAACGTTGTTCGTAAATCCCTATAGCTCAGGGCTAGCACGAAATCTTAGTACAGAAACAAACATTGGGCCTAGAGGATATTTGTCCTGTCTGCATGTTTGTCTACGTGATTTGTGTGCGGACAACCCTAGCAGTTGTTTGAAGGACGTAGGTACCTATACTGCAAATATTGCAGTATTGACTTTGATAATAATTATTGTCTGCCTCGTGGGCCGAGTGGTCTCGGGTTCGATTCCCGGGTCGGGCAAAGTATTACTGGGTTTTTTTTTAAAAAATCTTAGTAGTAGCACGGTGTCTGGATATGTGCTCGCCTGCTCGGTATATGGCAATAGGCTCACCCCCTATTACATGGGATTCATAACATAAATAGTGAAAAGTGGGTGTTACTTCTGTGTGCACCGCTGCCTACCCGTTCGGGGATAAAAAGGCGTGATGTTATGTTATGTAATAATTATTGTTTTGCTTTGTATATAATTTTTCTGTTGTTAGTTGAAATTACGAAAGTTTTCTTTTTTATGGACTGCAATTTGAGGATTGTCAATTCTAGCTCGGAGCCTGGAATTAGGTCCAGTATATGGCATGGTATGATCACGTAAAATGGCTAGCGAGAAATGGGCTCATGTACAATCACCATCACCAATGAGCATGCGCCAGGGGTGTTCCAAATGCATTTCCAGCTATGTTTTTATAATAACTATCGTGAGACATACTAAATTAACTAAAAATCGCGGGTTACTCACGTAAATATACTGAGAAAAGCTCTACTAGCTTCGAACCACAGAGGGGTTCTTCCTCATGAGCAGCGTGCGCGGTCGCGGCGATGTCGCGTAGCCTACTGGCTAGCGTTGACGCTCGCCTCGGTGTTTCCAACTATTTGATCACATAGTTTTAGCGTTTAACATAACCGTTGTTTCACGTCCCGCACCGTTTCCATGTGAGGCTGTAGACTCCGGTTGAGACGGTCCATTTATGTCGAAGCTTAGCACTTTCTGTCGAAATTGAGATAGTAAAGAGACTGAATAGTAATTAAACTAATTTATTTTCTCTCACCACGTCCTGGCTGGAACTGAAGGTAACAGCTAGTGTAATGTTTTTTCATTACCTTTGTCATAACACTACATTGACATATCATCACGCATAAATCTGTAATGTATGAAAAGCAGAGTAATTTGTATCAAATGGGTACTTAGTGTAGGTACTTGTTTGGCAAGCGTATAGAGGGTTAAAAGTCGATAACATGGTACTGTGCGTTGACGGGTTGCCAGTGGAGTAGGTAACAAATTATTTTAGCAAATCAGGTCACTAGTTTGGTTCCTATTTATATATTCATTCTTAATTTGAATGTGATGTCGTTTATTCTTCGAAGGGGGTTAGGTGGAGTATATAAAGAAACCACCACTTTTTACTAAAGCTTTACTGAAGCATTGCATGATCTCTTGCAAACACTTTTTATAAAACGGCAAACGAGCAGATGGATCACCTGATGGTAAGCAATAGGCGTCACCTACAGGTACCCGCATCACTAGAGGAATTACAAGTACATTATCGGCCTTTGGGAGTGGAGAATTTGGCGTCCGTTGATCGCGCTCACACGATGAAACACAACGTCAACGTTGTTTCATGCCTGTTTTCTGTGAGGCCATGGTATCACTCTGGTTAAGCCAGCACTTTCGTGTCGAAGCATTGCTCTCCAACATTTATCTTTTCTATTGATATTTAGACTGCCGCATTGGCCGAGTGGTCGCTAGTGTCACTGCTCGGCAAGGGGTTTCAAGTTCGATTATCGGATTGGGTAAAATATTACTCGTTTTTTTTTAATTTTAGTAGTAGCACGGAGTCTGGAACTGTAGCCGGTATACAGCAATAGGTTCACCCCCTATTACATGGAACTCATAACATAAATAATGAAAAGTGGGTGTTACATTGTACAATACGCACCTCTGACCACACCTCTGGGGATAAAAGGCGTGATATTATATTATATAATCATATATAGAAACAAAACAGGCAGTAAATTAAAATTTAAACGCAATTAAATTACAAAACCTTTCCCCAGAAATAATATAAATTATTAAACATCAAAATTAAGATAAACAATTAAAGAACATTACTGTATAATGTGAAAGCAATCTCATTGGGAACTGCTCGACAATAAACCTTCGGATTTGTTAACTCGAAGCTGATAAGTATCTTCTTAATTTATTTTAGCGAACCCCTTTTAAACAATCAAAGTTTTTTCTTCATCTTATAATGAATATGGGCAATTATTTATTATCTACAGTCAGTTGAAGTAGGGGAGGGTAAAGTATTATTGATTTGTTTTATTTTGTGACCTCATTGTAAAAGATTTTGTAAGTATTAAGCTTGAAATTGTGCTCGATGTAGGTTAAATAGGCTAACCTTTTTTTTAAGGGGTGAAATCATCGAATGACTGCTCCCGCTTGGGTGAGGCGGAAGGGAGTGTCAGACTCTTACTGTCTAAAAACCACCCCGTTCCTTCTCCTGCACGTCGAGCCACCCAGGCGGGAGCAGTCATTCGAGGATTTTCCCCCCTTAAAAAAATGGTATGTATAGCTATGAGTATGCTATGTACACGTTTATTAAACAAAACACGTTCCGTTAAACATAAATGACAATAAAGGTTTTAAGTTGTCAGCAGTTTAACAAAATGAAACGACAAGTCAAACAATACCGTTGTATTCACACTAACAAATGTAATATTATTAATTTACTTAAAGGATTGTTTTAAAAACAGTGCTCAGACAATGTGAGGTACATATCCGAAAGGTTTATCGTGTATGTTTTATGGAAGATACAGCCAGCCGCACGATGCATTCATTATAATGAACCCAGTATGGTGTCAACTAGGCGCCACAGCGGACGTCTGCGTGACGTTTTGACGTTTCCCGCCATTGCCTTTCGCGTTTCCAATTCAACCTTTTAACTCCCAATGAATTATTTCACGAATAAAGACTTTGTTTGTGCCAAAAAAAGTTTAAATTAAATATGGAACGCTACTGCGGATAATGTGAAATTGTTTTTAATTAAAATTTTGGAACCTTTTTTGACAGTTCATTGTTAATCGTGTGTTCCGTGACTTTTCGTGTTTTTTTCTAAATAAACAATTGTAGGTTTTTTTTGTTTTGTTTTGTTTGTTTTCGGGATTGTTTTGTTGTTGCGTTTGTTTTCCGTGTTCTTTGTGTTTCGAGGATTCTGTTGACAGGATTCTGTTATTTGACTTACTGTGTGTGACTTTGTGACTATTTTTACGTTTTGGATTGTAAATAAAAGTTTCGACTATTTATTCATGAATGAAAGGTAAGTTATTTTCAAAAGTTATTTATTTCCAAGACGTTTGTTTGACATACTTTTCTTGTGTCTAAGTGTTTTTATTTTAGGGATTATTTTAGATTAATATCAAATAAGCGTGTCTTAACCTTTCCCAGAATAAGTAAACTAAATATACTTACGTTATGTATTCGTTCAATTACAACGAGTGAGTTAGAAAAGCCCTATGTATCAATAAATTTAAATTTGTAAAGGCAACTTAATCCAGAATTTAGTAATTAAAAAATAATTATTTTATGATACCTCATGTACAGTCAATGTGTTTAATATACCATGTACCTATTTACTTCTTACGACACTGTCTAATTAGCGATATAATCTTAAATAGACACCAAAAATAATACAAAAGATATCTGCTGTCACAATCCACGCTCTGCATAAAAAATCTCATAATCTTAGAATAAAAAAGTAGGTAACCCATTTCAACGAGAAATCTTAGAAAACATAATCAAATTCTTTATCAATGGAATCCAAAATTGGATTACAGCGTATCTTCTCTGTCTAAAACAAACCGCAGAGTTTCAATAAAAAAGACATTATAAAGTAGTCGGTGTCCAAAAAACAAGCCATCTCGAGAATCAAGATGGACCTTAAACAACACCATAACATTAGAAAAACCAATAACTTTCGAATTTCAACCTTACGTACTTAAGTTACGAGTTATAAATCATTTTGAGAACGGTAAAAGTATGTTTGTGGTGTTCTTTTTAATAAACAGGTTTTGATACTTATTCGTTAGGGATCGTAATTAGGGCAGGTGTTCAATGGCGCGGTTTTTTGTCATGTATAGTTCGATTTTTACTTATTTTACTCTTGTGGGAGTCGGTTTCGAGAAAAAGTTTTATTTATCATGAATTTTTAATGCTACCTGTACTTTAATGGTTGATGAAATTAATAGTTCGAACGTGGGTCTAGACTTTTGAATATTTAAGTTAACTGTTGAGGGATAGGTAGGGGTGTGCATATTTCATGTTTATCGCTATTTTTATCGCTCGTTATATTATGAGTGCTATGTAGAAGATTCCTATTTATGTTATTGTTTAAATACTGCACATAATATTAAACTCCGATTCGTTTTTGTGATTGAAATATAGAATAATGCTATGCACTACCTATGAAACTCACAAAAAGCTTTACATAGAGACGAGTGGAAGGAGGATAGGGAGGCTTTTGCACTGCAGTGGTATGATCATGGCTGAAATTTAAAATGAAATAAATGAATCAAACTAGAGACTCCTTGGTTGACAGTTGTATTGGCCACTAGACGCGAATATCGCACTTGAACATAAGATAATACATGTGCCGTTATTCTCATTGGCCTGAAAATGTACCTGGTATATGGCAATAGGCTCACCCCCTATTACATAAGACTTATAACATGGATGGTGAAAAGTGGGTGTTACATTGTACAGTGGAGTGGATTAGATGCCGTAATGTGCACCTCTGTCTACCTTTTCGGGGATAAAAGGCGTGATGTTATGTAATGTGGTAACTGAGCCTCAGTGATTTGATCCAGTTGACTAGTGTATTTTGTAGTAGTGAATAATCTGTTTGTAGCAAAAATAAGCAATATATGTCTAAGCAATTTGGTACCTATTGTTCAGTATTTACTTAATGTATTTGTTTACAAGCGCCGTATTGTAAAATCCTTACTAATATTATAGTTATGAAAGTGTGTTAGTTTATTCATTCAGGTGACAGCATTGATAATTTATGATAATTAGATAATTAGAAGGCTAATTTTTACGCGAGCGAACCTGTGGAAAGAATATGTATAACATAAAATGAATCCTATATTAAAGTCTGCAATATGTACGCATATAACAGTAACATAGACAAAAATATACAAATCCATACATACACACAAACACACACAGATACGTAGATACGAGCTTATTATTCCGGCCCAGTCGTAAACCTAGCCTAAGAAAAATGTTTCAATCTAGCCAGATATTTCGTAGTCAGGCAATTTGCTACCTGTTACCCTGTACAACCTTTTTCAGACCTTATGTCATGTTACATAAGACGTGTAATAAAATGGCCACATTTTTTCGCAAGTACCTACTTTAACTGTCATTGTAATACTAGTGTGTCTCCAGACTTTACCCTCGTGGGTTTCAATTTTATTTTGGGATGACTAAAATATATTTTTGCTCTGCCTCATTGGCCGAGTGGTCGCAAGTGCGACTGTCCGGCAAGGGGTCTCGGGTTCGATTCGCGGGTCGGGTCAAAGTATTACTGGGTTTTTCAAAAAACATAACATAAATAGTGAAAAGTGGGTGATACCTACATTGCATAATGTACACCTCTGCCTACCCCTTCGGGGATAAAAGGCGTGATATGTTATGTGTAAAATACATTTTATCGTATGTTGATTGTGTTTAATTTGGTTGACTGTACTGTACGATATGACTGCCTCGTTGGCCGAGTAGTCGCAAGTGCGACTGCCGGGCAAGGGGTCTCGGGTTCGATTCCCGGGTCGGGCAAAGTATTACTGGGTTTTTTAAAATTCTCAGTAGTAGCACGGAGTCTGGAAATGTGCCCGGTATATGGCAATAGGCTCACCCCCTATTACATGGGACTCATAACAACTAGTGAAAAGTGGGTGTTACATTGTACTGTGGTAGAATGTGCACCTCTGCCTACCCCTTCGGGGATAAAAGGCGTGATGTTATGTTATGTTTGATTGTGTTTAATTTGGTTGACTGTACTGTACTATATTTCCTCTTGTGTTGTGTTGTTATTGAAGTAAAACACAAATTTTCATAAATATATATTCATTGACATGGACTGTAACAACAATTTAATGAATAATAATAAGGATCTGTTTTAATGAATCACAATAATATTGTTGTTCTGTGTAATAAATAGAACCTGCGATAACTAGTTGTCTAGTCACTGCATTAATAGTGCAGTCCTTTTTTCAAACAGGTAGCAAGCTAAGCAAAACTTTAATAAATACAGTTTAGCCGTTTAGAACTTTTAAACATTTAAATGTATAGAAAACATCGCTTAATAATCCCATCAATAAATAACTGCATTCAAGTTTTTTTTAACCTCAAAATTCAGTGTTATCTATTCAAAATCGATTGGAGATAAAGATAATATAAAAATATAGATAACCATTTTATCTATATCGATCTAGTGTTATCTTAGTATTTTAATATAAATGTAATTCATTTGAATTTCGAAGAGATCGCTTTACAAAATATTCTACGTTGGTGGTCAATTAGTAGCAGGATTATATAAAAGGATAAAGTTTCTAATTTAGTCAAATTTCGATGAATTTTTTCTTAGAAGACAATAGATCAGATTTTATTTTTACTGTATAAACAATAATATGACGCCTATTATCTCCTATGACAGACATATATACTGAAGGTACAGTCGCCACAGTCATTTGATATGCAGGGAAGAAAATGAAGACGATTCCAATTTTATCCCATACCTACCTATTACCTACGTACTAATAATATAATAATATTATGAACTATCGACCTGCCACGGCTTCGTACGTGTGCAATATGCATATATTATAAATATAAACCTTTCTTAAACTGTCAAACACCAAGCGGTCACCGGTGACCGCAACCTATTGTTCTATAATTGTGTCTATAATGACATATAATGACATATTGTTATCGCAGGTTCTTAACTCAACGAGTTAAGAATCACTATCTATTAAAAAACCGCATCAAAATTCGTTGCTTAGTTTTAAAGATCTAAGCATACATAGGGACAAACGGACGCCGGCTAGCGACTTTGTTTTACACTATGTAGTAATAGTACCTAATATGCAAGTTTGTCAGAATTTTTATCTATATTTTAAACTTTATGTACACAAACAAGCACATTTGTTGTTTTTTCACTGAAAAATTTCTGTTTGTATCTGATGAAAAATTGGTAAGAAGATAGAATAAATTTACAAGTAGTGAGAAGTAACTTAAGGTTAATTTTTATTCCAATTACGCAAGCGTACCCGATGATAGAAACTAGTAAAGAATGTATCATTTGTCATCCAACATCTATAATCCACAACATCCAAGACATCCCACTTATAAGTAATTTGTTTCAGTTAACTTTAACAACTTGATCAGTAAGATAACAGTTATCTTTACATTTGCAAATGTAGCAAATTATTTGCTGACGCCATTTTATTATCAATATTAATTTGCTTAACTTACAAGAAGGTGATAATCTTAATCTTAATATTATGCGAAGGAGTTGATTAAGAAATTGTGGTTATACTTACTTGTTGAATATCTTATTTAATAGAACTAGACAACAAGATGCAGTACCTTTTATAGGACTGTGTAAGAGGTTATGGTGAATCCACAGTATTAAAAAAAAACTATTAGCTTTTTTATGGAATGAGAGGCAAGCGAGCAGACGGATCACCTGATTGTTATAAAGACCCTAATCCTTTTTTAATGCAAGTATTTGTCGTGGGGTCAATGTGTGTGTAAAGTGAACAGTGGAAAATTTCCAGCTAAAAGTGAAAAAAAAAACATATAACATCACCCTTATTTATGTTTTCAAGCAGATGTTGTTCTTGAGAATGGCATTGTATAACTCATAACCATAACGAATAAAAAAGATTTTACGGAAAGTCTAAAAATATAAGATGTACCTACGTATAAAAAGGTTTTTTTTAAGGGTGAAAGTCATCCAATGACTTCTCCCGCCTTCTCTCACTCAATCCGAAACAGGAACCTACCGAAACTTCCCTGTTCGCGCCATAGCGTCTCTCAAACCACTCTTCAAAGACTTACTAACTTACTTACCGCTCCAATATGACAGCGAGCCCAATGTATAAAAAGCCTAGGACCCATGTTTATCACCACAACAAAAGCAAGGTCACCAGAAGACCCAAAAATATGTCTTTGCAAATAAACAATGTAACATAGTACCCACTTTATACTAACAATAGATTTCCTATTGACCTCTAACATAATAATAATACCATTTTAGAAAAAAATAGTAGTCGTATCTTACCAAAGTAATGTTCAACAATACCTACCGGTCACCATTATAAGAAGACCTTTGAAAGATTTTTGCCCTGATACAAAATTTCCAATTTCCTTCTAACTGTGAGAGATCAACTTATAAAAGCCAAACATAATTCTATAACTACTTGCACAGACAACTTTATTAGTGCGTAGGTGTAATTTATTGAAGTAATTTTTGTTTATTACGAAACAAAATGAACCTTATGGTTTCTTGTTTAAAGTTTGAATTTATACCTTACCTCAAATGATACAAAGTTGATTATAAGTTGTATTAGGAGGTATAATAAGGTAAATATGTCTGATACAAGTTGTAACGGTCGATTTTGTTCATAAGTTTTAAGTAAGGACATTCACAATGTTATGTATTCGTAAAATTATAGTTATTGTCATTTAAATAGCTATAGTATAGTAATTTTATGATATTTTGATAGTATTTGTGTTGTAGAGGAAGAATTTTACATTAATCTAGTAGATAAATACGTATCAGTTACCTTACTGTATAGTTAATTAGATGTTTTGTCCTTTTAAAATATCATCTGTGGGATTTCATCTAACAAATATTGGATATATTTTTATGCATAAAATCATCATAATTGTCTTTATCAACGGCCCATCTCACTTCATAGTCTATCATGGACACCTCCTAAGAGGTATGGTTAATGGTTAATCAGAAAAAATGTTTTATTATTCTTCAATGATGAGATACAATTTTTGGAAGGTGTTCCCATATTTCAAATTTTGTTCTTTAGATCCAATGACTTCTCTCGCCCAGGTAAGGCGAGAAAGAGTGTCAGACTCTTACTGATTAAAGCACCCCGTTCCTACTCCTGCACTTCAAGCCGGAGCCCAGGCAACCCGTTAAGTTCTTCGCGGCTCCGTGGTATAAAATACTTAGACCACACTTTACCCAGCGCGTTGCTGCCCGATCACTATCAAATGTGGCACCCGCAAGAAGAGAAGCGGCATGTTTATGAGTAATAGACTTTCTAACATTAATGCAGAATAACAGAGCCGTATTATCCCTAAGCCAATCTAGGCATGTGCCATCTAGGTCGCCAGGTTAAAGACGGCAAATTGGCTAAAAAGAGGCGGCAGCACCAAAAAAAATTAGGCTTGCCTAGGAGTTCTCTTGGTTAAATACTCCCCTAAATCACAAGCAACCTTGGTTAGCGGATGCACTATTCATACATCCATTCTACAAGGCTCAGAACTGATGTGAAATTTATGTTTAATTTATAACATGTGTAATAAACTTGCATTCAGAGGCATGCAGAAATCATTCTTCATTAACAACTCATTACGGTTTACATTGAAAACAGTACTCATTAAAATTCAGCCAGGATCGGGACATTCAACCAAAAACGTTGATTGAATTGAAGTTTGAGTCAGCACAAGCTAATTGCGTGTCTGCATTTAAATTGTTATATGGATATGCACAAAGAGTGAACAACTGAGTACAGCGACGGATTAATCAAACGTGGGGCCCGTAGCAAAAGATATTGATGGGCCCTCGATCTTGTTCATGATGAAGAGTTTTTAAGGGTAAAATTAACAGACGAATCACCTGATGGAAAGCGAGGGGCATAGCCCATACACATCCGCAACACCAGAGGAGTGACAAGAGCGTTGCTGGACTGTGAGGGTTTTAATTTGAGGATTCGGGATTTGGGGATTGGGCATATGTGATAGTGCAGGGGAGTTAAGCGTGGGTGTGGGTCATTCCCAAGCTTGTTATGGTGAGTTTTTTTTTATGGAATCGGAGGCAAACGAGCAGACGGATCACCTGATGGAAAGTGATCATCGCCGCTCATGGACACCCGCAACACCAAAGGAGTAACAGATGCGTTGCTGGCGTTTTTAAAAAGGAATACGCTCTGTTGTTGAAGGTTTCAAGTTTGGCCATACGTATGCCCTTTTGCGCGGGGCCCATAGCAAATGCAGCTTTGCCATTTGGGTAATCCGGCTCTGAATAAATAATATGTAATGTAAGTTCCTGGTACTCGTTCATTCGTTTCGTGTGGCGTCGGATTTCGTTCTTATGAAGAGATCAAAGGATATGAATAATTATGGTCGCTGACATTTTCTATAGAATTTGTCAACTTGTTAATTAGTTATGATTCATTGCGAAATTTTTAGGTGTTAGTTAAGTAGGTATATACATGTGTTTAAAGTTTATGACTTGAGTCACGATTTAGTTCGTATATAGAATTTAATGAAAGAGATTGTCTTCTTTGATTATCATTTTTATTATAGCTTTTAACCATAATATCTTGAGCACCATTTTTATAATGAAGGTGCATTTTGCCTATATCTCTTTTCTGTACTAACTAAACACTTTCTAGCAATTTTAAAAGGCAAGTAGAGTAGAATATACTTTGTCACGTACTCAGGGATTAAGAGATACCTCATAATAATCTTGTTCAACAGTCGCACTTATAAATGACCAGAATTAACAGATAACATACTTTTTATCCCCGAAGCTTTCTTATTATGCCTATCCGGCAGAGGTGCACATTACGGCACTGTACAATGCAACACCCACTTTTCACACATTGTGTTACGAGTCCTATGTAATAAGGGGTGTCTGTCTATTGCCATAGATAATATACCGGGCACAATTCTAGACTCCGTGCTACTAATGAAACATTTTTTTAAACACACTAATATTTTGCCCGACCCGAGAATCTAAAAGAGAGACCTGTTGACCAGCAGCCGCACTTACGACCACTCAGCCAACGAGGCAGTCTTCACTCAAAATTAAAAAAAATCTTTTGGGTTAAGACTACTTTTGAATAATACTAAAACTTCTTATGCACCTTGGCTTTTATGGGCATGCAAACTAAACGTGTATACGAAATTTCAGCTCCATCCATTGAAGGTATCTGCTTCAAAATTCATTTGCAAGATTCCACTTCAAACACACACATACAAGCATTGTAAGTGAAACAAAAGCTTGTAAAAAGAGTATGAATGTACAATTAGTATTTCCCACACCGGAGTCGGATCATAGCTTGAATATAGTCTAATTTACCACCAAAAGGTTTGGTGATACAGTTGAAAACATAACTAATAAAAAAACATTGTTGACCCACTACATAATTGAATTGTCTCCGTCTGCCACGTTTTTATTACTGACCGCTAGTTTTTTGCATCGATATTAGATTTCTAGTAAAATATATTTTTAGTAATATGGGTTGGTAAATTATCATATACTTCTTAAGCTGAAAACAGGTATTTAGGGTTAAAATAATGTCGTTTTAGGTATGGTTACAACGGTTTTTTTTGGACAGAAAAAAAATATGACAATTCGATTCCAGATTTGACAATGCAGTGTTGCAACGTTATGACAAGTACTAAATAGTGACGTTGCGAAATTATTAGATATGGAAATGCAATATTTCTGTATCGATTCTTCTCGATTATAATTTTACTCTCGTAAACTAAGTATATCAGGAAATTAAATATTTCCGAACCGATAATTTAGTTTTAACGATTAATTAACGATCTGAGACTTTTCTTTTATAATTGTGTGTGAAATAAATAAATAAATGTAATCATGAAGGAACATGACAAATAAAACAGATAGATGTATTATGGTAATAAGTTATTTTATAAATTGTCGCCGTCATCGCTATCACTATCCTGTCACTTTCTGTAACATTTATTATAAAACATACACACTGATTGTTTATCGATTTTTGTGTTCATCACTACACTATTATATATGTGGTATCATTATTTCACAAAATGACAGTAGCTATTGTCAAATCTGGAATCTAATTAAAATTCTGACTATAGTCAACCAACCAAGTCTATAGTCTAACCGAGCTACTCTCGAGTGACATGGGCGTGCCTGATATCCACAATACCTCGCTTCACAAATTTAAAAATATTGTTAAGAAATTGTTATTTGGTTGGTCCGATAATGAGGACAATATTGAATAATGTATCTATTGTCTAATTGCATTCTTAATTCTCTTTATTATTACAATTTATCTCTAAATTTGTTCTGGATTATAATTAATTATAAATAATTGTTAATAAATAAATACTAGTCGTTGCATGTCATGTTGTGTGCACATACTTGTGGAAGCATGGTCTGCCATTTACAGTTTTGTAATGTTACTCTGTTGTGTATTGTGCTGTGTTTCTGTTTTGTGTACCTAATAAATAAATAAATAAATAAATAAATAAGTATGTAGAATATGAAGATGATTGTCAGTCCATGTAAAATACTGTTAACAACTGATTTATTTGGTTCAAGTTCAATGCCTATCACAATCACCGGCCGGAGTGATACCACGCTCTCACAGAAAACCGACATGAAATAACGCTTGCGTTGTATTTTGTTGTGTGAGTGAGGTTACCGGACGCATTTGTATCGCCTCTGGTGTTCCAGGTGTCCACAGATGACGCCGATTGCTTACCATCATGAGCCATCTGCTCGTTTACCGGTTTATCCTATAAAAATGTAAAATTGTGAAAAAGTCAAAATACCTACTTCAGTTCTTCATAAGAACTTTTCAGGAAACATGTTTGATAGCCAATTTAAAAATAAACATATACATTATACAGTGCACACATACAAAAACACAAAAAACAATCAATCTCATTTTCTTTGAAGTCGCCATTACTGATTTTGAAATGACAGGTCACGCCTTAAGGGCGCCATCTTGTATCACAAACGTCAACGTCATCAGGAAATGACATTCGAAATACAAAAGTACAGAGAAAGTACGTTAATTGATGGTTGTTTGACATACCGGTGTTGATGTCCAGTTTAAAATGAGCCGTGTCGTAATAGGAAACTGTAATTAATAATAGTGCATTGTATTTGGTTCATACAAAATAATCATTTGGGTATAAGTAGAGACTGATACTGTAACGAAACTACATCATACGCATCATGCTATTCTATGTTCTCATGATCACACTTAGGGCCTGTTTTACAATGTCTGCTTAGCCGCTATATCCCAGATAAAGAATATAGAATGTAATTTGTATGAACTATCTGACATCATAATTATATCGGGTACTTATAAGGAGGTGAGGGAAATAGGCGCTAAACATTATTAAGTTGAAGGTTAAAGGATTACTCCAATAGGCTCACTTCAATTGAGCTAACCACAGATCCCCACCCAGAAGGGGTATTGTTCGATGCGGACCCGCGGAGGCTTTAATGAATTGCCGGGGCTCCGGCTCGAAGTAGCAGAAGTAGAAACAGAGGATACCCTTATAGTCTGACACTCCCTCTCACCTCATAGCAGTGGATAGTATGATTAGAAATTATGATGATAAATAAAATAACTGTCTAAATAAAAACACACTCCAATTTGTGGAACGACAAGCGTCAAGTTATTGAAGTTTTTTTTCTCATTTTGAAACCGTATCCGTAAAGTATCGAATATAACTGGACACTTGAAAGTTGACAAGTGACAATCGTGTCCAAACCGGTCCGGTTTAGTTAATATAATTATATGAAACTTTATTATATGAAATGGGAGTTCACGTATGATTTATTAGAGGCAATTGTATCACTATTGTTTTGTCACGATATCGCGTAAATGTGTCAATTTTTTTGTTAGTTTTTCTACAGTTAGATTGTTAGGATCTTTGTATGATGTGAAGTAATTGCTTTCTTAGTTTGTATCTTTGTATTTAGCATTTATGATTGTTTGTCATTAAAATCTTTGAAAGTCTGTCAGAGCAGCAGCTGTAGCCAAATGCCATTCAGCGCTTGTCTACATGTGGAATAGAAAACCAATTTATATGGAATTGACGTAAATTTTGACACTTGTCAGTGTCATCCCCATACATTTAGTTTTCTAGTCTCTCTGTAGACAAGCGCTAAAGTGGCGTTTGGCTATAGGGACTGGTTACACTGCTTTCAATAATTTCCCCTTTTGTCAAAAACTACATTATCAGATTCATTTTAATGTGTTCATAGAGGTAGTTTTGTCATCCTACTACATAATATTGTTGAAAATGACACGGTATTGGTTATTTTAACAAGTTATCATACTTTTTGACTGCTTCGTTGGCCGAGTGGTCGCAAGTGCGACTGCCGGGCTAAGTGTCTGAGATTCGATTCTCGGGTCGAGCAACGTACTAATGAGATTTTAAAACCCATTCTCAGTGATAACACGGAGTTTGGAATTGTGCCCGGTATATGGCAATAGGTTCACCCCATGTTACATGGGACTCATAACATAAATAGTGAAAAGTGGGTATTACATTGTACAGTGGCATTAAATGCCGTAATTGCACCTCTGTCATACTTTTAAGTATATAACACTTTTAAGTTCTGTTGTCGCATATATACGTATATTAAGCAGATATTTACTAGACATCTAATACACAAAGCAAAATTCTAGATAGTCGGAATGATACCCCATTCATAAGTCACTTGATCTCAATACCAAAAACTGTCGTCGGTCCTTCCAAAACATTCAAAATGGCTACTCAAGTACTCACAAACAAAAAACTAACTGTCAAAATTACCAATGAGTAGTGTCAACAAATTATTTGAATGCGTCACACAGGAATAGACAATTAGCGTTGATTAAATGGTTCCTACCAAAACGTTTTACTTTAACACTTTAAACAACTAGTGTTGTAAAACATTCCCTTTGATTAATGACAATTTATGACAATAGGGATGTGAAATTATTAACTGCTAGACGTTTTTTGCAGTGTCATCAAATTGGTGATTTCATAATTTTGTGTTGATATTGAGTATCGACTGATTCGTTGTTTTATTGACGTTGATGGTATTTATATTTTAGATTTTACACAATTTCAGTATTAACTGCTATGTTTTGGGTAAATTTTTTAATAATGCTCTATTCACTGAAATGAGACTGTGTTCAGTGTTTTAGGTAAAAGGACGTATCAAAGTCGTACACTGGTTTATTTTGGTCCCTTTAAAAATAATAACACACCAAAAAACGTCTGAATTTAAATTTTGTAATTATCTGTTACTATTATTATCTTTTACTAGCTGGCTCGGCAAACTTCGAATATTTGTTTCTCAACTTTAAATCTTCCCTGGATTTCCACAAACATTATAAGATCATAATTAGACAAATAGCCTTTTCCACAGTCCAGCCATTCTCGAGTTTTAACGCGACAATTTTCGCCTGAGTGAGGCGGGAGGGAGTGTCAGACTCTTACTGACTAAAAACTACCCCGTTCCTACTCCTGCACGTCGAGCCGGAGCCCCGGTAACCCGTTAGGTTTGTCCGCGACTCTGATTAGCGAGACTATAGAACGCAAATTCATTTTTATTTATATATAAACGAAAATCTCGAAAATGTCGTCATAAATATACTAAAGTCAACACAGATTTATTTTTGACCAAGCAACTCAATATTTAAATTAAATTTTTCATACTGTAATTTTTCTTCCGCGCTTTCCAACCTGCTTGACCCAAATGCTAAGTATACACTTAATTGCTTTAGTGATACTTAACATATTTCCTTAAATACCCACAACATTTACCATTTTATTATTTTTTAAATATTTTAGTGAAGTCTTGTTCATATTTGAAGTTAATATTATCTTGTCTAGGTTAGACTGCCTCGTTGGCCGAGTGGTCGCAAGTGCGACTGCCGGGCAAGGGGTCTCGGGTTCGATTCCCGGGTCGGGCAAAGTATTACTGGGTTTTTAAAAAAATCTCAGTAGTAGCACGGAGTCTGGAAATGTGCCCGGTATATGGCAATAGGCTCACCCCCTATTACATGGGACTCATAACATAAATTGTGAAAAGTGGGTGTTACTTCTATGTGCACCTCTGCCTACCCCTTCGGGGATAAAAGGCGTGATGATGTTATGTTATGTCTAGGTTTAAAATCCTGATTTCGATCTGAGTTCGTAAGGGCCGATTTTTCAATGCTCAGTTAAATATTATCAGAAGAATAACTTTGAATACTTGACATTACATACTAAAAACTGTCAAATGTCAATTTCATTCTACAGTTAAGAAATAATTAATGACTGAAAAATCGTCTCTAAGAATTATAATATTTTGTTTAGTAAAGAAGAACATTATTTATCACTATGCCTGATTAATAGAGGTAGAGGTTACGTATGGACTAAGGACCAAATTTTTCAATCAACAGTTCATTCGTAACTGTAGAAACAAATTGACATTTGACAGTTTTTAGTATGGACGAATTGTCAAATATTGAAACTTATTCCTCTGATAGAATTTAACTGGCAATGGGAAAATCGACCATTAGTCTTTATATGTAGAAAACAAAAAAGCATATTACATCATCAACCTATATGTGCCCACTGCTATGGAAAGGCCTCTTCTCACACAAAGGAGAAAAAATATCTTGTTAAAAAATCAGTAAAATACACAAAAATCTGTTCTGCAATAAATAAACAAACGCTCGTTAAACAGGGCAGAGCATCTCGGAAAATCGTTATCTCAAACACTTAAGTCGATACGGTGAACAACTGTTTATCGATTTATAATCGAGATAATCGAGTACTTCACACCCGTGGGAAGAGATGCGACGTTTATCGATTTCACAGAGATTGTTATGTGAGACAATTAAATCGATTGTAATTATTGTTATGGTGTTGACTTCTTACGTTTGATTATGAGAAAGTGAAAAAGTTCCTAAGAGGGCTTTAGGTATTAACTTTGCCTGAAGCTGCGGATGACCTAGCGGGTTACCGGAGCTTCGGGTATTGGTACTTCGTTTGTAATAGTTGGACGCTTCTCTTGCCTCACTATAACATAAAGTCTTGTCCATAGTGCATCCGTGGTGATTTTTGATTCATACCTTCTCTGAGAAGAGATTTTTTCTCAGCATTTGAGTATTTACAGAATAACGGTGATCAGACTAAAAATTACACAAATCATGTAATGCACACAATTAGTAATGGTAATGCACACAATGGTAGATTAAATTTAGAAGTAAATAAACTTACATTAATAAACTTCACTGTGTAAGAAGAGCTTTGAAGGCCGAATAGGTATGATGACAGGTTATGAAAATTAAAAATCAAATTAGTCCGTCAGTTAGGTGATGAAAAAGTATTAGACACGTATTTTTTCATTTTGATGTATAATAAAATGATACTTAGATATAACGAATCAAAGTTTAGGAGTGGCGGCTAAAACGTCATTTCTACGTATAAAATGTACACAGAAGTGACGTCACGCGACATTTCAAATCAATATAATTATCGTCAAAAATATTCATTTCTGTAAAAAAAATAAAAAAGGTGTACTGTTTTAAAGTAATCTACCAGACGGATATTAAAAAAAAATTAGTCATCTACCCTATTACCCCTTCCCCAACCTCCCAATCCTTGAAACCCCAACAATTCTCAAATTCCTAATCGCCAAACGGCCAGTAACGCACTTGTAACGCCTCTGATGTTTCGGGTATACATGGGCGTCGCCGATTGCTTATCATCATGGTGATCCGGTTGCTCGCTTACCAGCTCATCCCATAAAAAAAGGGCTTGCACAGTAGTAGGGCAAATACAGGCTGATGACGACAATGTTAACAGAACTTAAAGCATTACTTAAATAATAATTTGCTAGTAAAATACACCACAGGTTGTACAATCAAGCCTAAACAATAATAATAAGGTATCGAAGGCTTAAAAAATAGGCCTTACACATGAAATGGTGAGAGAAACTACAGACTTGTATCACAAACTTGCAACTATGCAGTCTAGTTTCTTATTAGTATTTAATAGGTTTATAACTAGATCTAGTTACCATATAGGGTCCTAGATATTCTTCAAGATGAACAGGTTTGTGAAGAAACTTGTTCAGCGATGATTGTTTTCTTAAGCCAGCCTATTTATGGGAATCGAGGACTGGTATTTTTTACTTGTAAAGGAGGTGTGTGTTAGATTGCGGTTTTGTTGGTCTTTGGTTAAAAATGTAGACGGTTTTAGTTATAAGACGATAATCGTTGCTTGTATGAAAAGATATGCTTGTAATGAAAATACTGCTTGTGAATTGAACGCACATAACATAACACCACGCGTTTTATCCCGGAACGGATTACGGCACTTAATGCCACTGTACAATGTAACATCCACCTTTTACTATTTATGTAATAAGTCCCATGTAGAAGGGGGTGAGTAGCAGAGAGAATGAATTGAAAAAGATATATTAGAGGTAGAATGCGAATAGCTATGAATGTGGCTGTCATGCAAAGATTTTCGTGGTTTTGAACCTAACTGATGCAAGGAGGTTCAATAACTTAATAACCACTTATTTGAAGGAAATAAAATATCTAAAAACTAAGAGGTATCAAACTATTCAGCTTGGGAATGAAACCTGAGACCCGTAACTCAGTATTTGTGCTTACAACAAACCGATCAACGAGGCAATCAAAGTAATAACAATATAACAATCTTCAAAGAATAGTAAGAGTATGTATATAGAGGTATGTTATATTGAAATTAATCACACAAGTATATTATTTAAAGCACTTATTTTGCCCTTATTTGCTCACGAAACAAACAGCCATACACTTTCATAACTGTATTTTATTTAAGAGCCAACCTTTTTGCGTCACATCTACCTTATGTTGTACAGTTGAATACAGAAGTTCCACTATACAACTTAGAGACATGCATAAATAGGTATGAGAGAGCAATACTTTGGCACAAATAGGACGGCTCGACCAGAGTATGATACCACGATCTCACAGAAAATCGACATGAAACAATATTTACGTTGTATTTCGCCATGTGAGTTAGGTTACTGGAGGCCCGAACGCCGCTCTCCCCTAAACTCCTCATTTTTAATCCATAAATGCTCAAATCTTATCCCCAACATGCTGGCAACGAACTTGTAACTCTTCTGGTGCAGGTGTTCATGGGTGGCGTCCCGATCGCTTACCATAAACAAAACGTGTAACTAACACAAAAATTGCTCTCATAATCATGACCAACAACGTATGACAGTCCACTTTTGAACGATCTATTCTACATAATGTTATGTTCTCTTTAAAGGTTAAGAGTGCTGTTACCTGGACGTTATTAAACTTCAGTTCCTTAGTTCGCTCTTACGATACCTGCTTACGTCACTCGCGTAAAAACAGAGGATGGTGGAAAATCAGGAAATATAATCATCTTTGCTGTCACCAAGTCAAACAGGTTATTAAGTTATATTACAATAATAATCAAACGTGACCTTCTGCAACAAATCTCTTGCGTGGCTCCTCGAACCGGTTAAAACTCCACATACACATGTATCCACATGTTTTTTGTTCACAATGTTCATAAAATCCAGCGCTCATTTCCGCTGTACCGGTAATTTTATGAATACATAAGTTCTATGTACGATACTACCATGCAAACAAATATTTTTGATTGAACTATCAAAACTTGTTTGTTTGTTTTTTTCATTTTTGTTATAGAAAGAAGAATGGTTAGATAAGG